>CAUYQV010014630.1:0-52740 GCA_963574575.1 Galagoides demidoff | reverse complement strand
GGGTGCAGTGGCACGCCAGCAGGGGTAGGAGGTCCAGTTTTTAGGGGGTTTCTCCCGTGAAATAGAGTGGGAGGAAGTTTGAACTCTGCTCGCTTGTTTGCATGGAGTAAACTGCGAGCCCTTGTTGTGGGGGAGGGGACTCCCATCCGCTTGGTGGTGGTTTTTGTACCTTTTGGTTGTCTTTTTGGGGTCGCAGCTCGCCTCAGGAAGGTTGAAGTGTGCTCCTCATTCTTCTCTCTTGGCTCTGCTCCAGACCATCAGCTAAGTAGCTAAACTTCTGTCCTTTCAGCCTCCTTCTGGACGGGAGCCTCCGCAAAAAGCTGGCTGCAGTCCGCCATCTTGGCTCCGCCCCCCCTACAATGTTAAAAAGCAATGGAGACAATCAGTATTTGTGTTGACCAGGACAATTATTTTGGAATTCTTGACCTAGGCTGATCACCTGGGGACCCACCATGTTGTTGTGGGAGTGTGGGACTCTCCCTTTTCAGTTGTCACTGGTGGGGGGATGGGGTGTCTGATTTGCTTATATATGTCCACAGCAGAGATTTCAGCCCAAAGCCATTGATTCACTAGGATTGGACAGAGACTAGCTTAATGCCAGTCAGTGCCATCTAGCCCCATCAAACCAAGCAGATCCCCAGAGTTTCAGGCTGTAAACTGAATGAGACCTTTGTAAAGCTTTAAAGGAAAAGCCACAATCACCAGTCCCAGTTCTTTGGTAAAGGGCTGATTAATTACAACTCCAGGAGCCCCCAATTCAATTTTACCTTGCCAGTTTCTCAAGCCAAATGGTGAAAAATAATCATGGGGTGGAATTAGCAGAAAAACTCTGGTAACATGAATAATCAGAGTAGATCAACTTCCCCAAGGAATGACACAGGAGACACAACAGAAGATCTCATTCATAAACAAATGGCTGAGATGTCAGAAATTGAACCAGAATTTGGATTGCAAATAAGATTAACAGAATGGAGGTAAAGATGGAATTAGAAATTCAAGGAGCAATTCAAAAGTTGTCTTAAGAATTCAATGAATTCAAAGACAAAAATCACTAAAGATTTTGACACATTGAGTCAAGAACTTGCAGCCCTCAAAGATCTAAGAAATATAGTAGAATCCCTCAGTAACAGAATGGAGCAGGAAGAAAAAAGAGTCTCTGACATTGAAGATAAAGCTTTTGAATGCTTCCAAATGCTCAAAGAGGAAAAGAAGTGGTGAGCAAAAATGGATCATTCCCTGAGAGAATTGTGAGACCACTCAAAAAGAGCAAACATTCACCTCATAGGAATCCCTAAAGAAGAGGATGGTCCGAAAGCCACAGATACTTTACTCAAAGAGATAATTGAGGGGAACTTCCCAAGCATGGCAAAAGATACTGAAATTCAGATAGCAGATAGTGTCAGAACCCTAGCATGACTCAACCTGAATAAAGCATCTTCTAGACACATTGTAATTAACTTCACCAAAGTTAATATGAAGGAGAAAATCCTGCAAGCAGCCAGATGTAAGAAAACCATAACCTAAAAGCGGAAGACTATTAGAATGACTGCAGATCTCTCTGCTGAAACTTTTCAAGCCAGAAGAGGATGGTCATTGATCTTCAATATCCTAAAACAAAACAACTTTCAGCCCAGGATCCCGTATCCAGCTCAATTGAGCTTCATTTATGACAGAGAAGTTAAATAGTTTAATGGTATACACATGTTGAAGAAATTTGCCATAAGCAAACCAGCTTTTCAGGATATCCTCAGACTCATCCTACATAATGGGACCAGCACAATGCTCTACCATGAAAGTAAAATCACTCTGAAATTCTTGACCAAAACCTAATTTCCATAGTGGTGAAAAGATTCAAAATGTCTACTGGACTTTTGAAAAACTTGACACCCATGACACTATCATGTTTCCCTGAAAATAAGACCTACCCCCAAAACAAGTCCTAGCAGGATTTCTATGCATTTGTAAAATATAAGCCCTACCCAAATAATAAGACCTAGTGATGGGCATGGCTGCACAACATATCTGCATAGCCACTCCATGCGTTTCTGTGTGGAGCAGTAAGGAAGACTGGAATCCTTTTATCTGCCACAGCTCCTTTCTCCAAGCTGCTTGCACTTACATGGGTGCTTGTGTGGTAACCGTGGTTGCAGGCATCCTACTGCACATGTGTGAACAGCTAGGGGAAAGGAGTTCACGTATCAGTAGCACCAGCCCCACCAACAAGGTTGGCTCCCCCTGTCAGGTTCCAGAAGAAGATGACTTAACTGTATTTGAATAAATGTAGGTTATTGTATTATACTTGATAAAAATAAGACATCCCCTGAAAATAAGTCCTAGTGTGTCTTCTTGAGAAAAAATAAATATAAGACAGTGTCTTATTTGGGGGGAAACATGGTACTAGGCTTATTAATACTCTCAATTAATGTGAATGGCTTAAACTGTCCTTTTAAGAGGCACAGCTTGGCTGACAGGATACAAAAACTCAGGCCAGATATCTGCTGCATACAAGAATCTCATCTTACCTTAAAGGATAAATATAAACTCAGGGTGAAGGGATGGGCATCTGTAATCCAGGCAAATAGAAATCAGAAAAAAGCAGGGGTGGTAATTTTATTTGCAGATACACTAGGCTTTAAACCAACAAATTAAGGAAAGACAAGGATGGTCACTTCATATTTGTTAAGGGAGACATGCAACATGATAAGATTTCAATTATTAACATTTTATGTGCCCAACGAGAATGCTCCTCAATTTATAAGGGAGACCCTAACAGACGAGCAATTTAATATCTTCCAGCACCAGAACAGTTGGAGATTTTAACACCCCTTTGGCAGTGTTGGCTAAATCCTCCAATAAGAAACTAAGCAAAGAAATTTTGGACTTAAATTTTACCATACAACGATTGAATTTAATAGACATCTACAGAACATTTCATCCTAACAAACCTGCAAACACATTCTTCTTATCAGCCAATCAAACATCCTCCAAAGTTGATCACATCTTAGGTCAAAGGGCTAACCTCAGAAAATTTAAAAGTATAGAAATTATTCCTTGTATTTTCTCAGATCATCATGCAATAAAAGCTGAACTCACCAATAACAGGTATCTGCATCCTCATACAAAGACATGGAAACTAAATAATCTTATGCTGAATGATAGCTGGGTCATACATCAGATTAAGAAGGAAATTGCCAAATTTTTAGAATAAAACAATAATGAAGACATGAATTATCAGAACCTGTGGGATACTGCAACGGCACGCCTAAGAGGGAAATTTATAGCGTTGTAACCCTTCCTCAAGAGAACAGAAAGAGAGAAAGTCAATAACTTAATGGGACATCTCAAGCAACTGGAAAAGGAAGAACATTCCAACCCCAAACCCAGCAGAAGAAAAGAGATAACTAAAATTAGAGTAGAATTAAATGAAATTTTAAAAAAAGAATTATTCAAAAGATCAATGAATCAAAAGGTTGGTTTTTTGAAAACTTCAACAAAATTCATTTCATCTTTTAATGTCATTTTTCCCATTGATTTTTTTTTATGTCTCCTCATATATTTATGGGTCATCTTCATAAAACTGTTGTGAATCTACAAGAATGGCCAATCACACCTAGGTGAGATAATGAACAGAAAAAAAAAAAAAGAAAGAAAGAAAGGAAAAGAACAATAAAAGAAATCTGGTGGGTTTTCCTCTTGAATGTAAACCTCCCAAAGACAGGAACTATCTATCTTATATGCCCCAGTCTCTAGTGTTTGACACACAGTGGGTACTTATTAGATGTCGAATGAAAGAATGAAGGAGTGGATCAATTAATTCATCGATTATGTGGGTGAAATCCCAGTAAGTAAGTGCCTCTGATACAGATTTTCCAGACTCTGGGTGTCCATGTGCATGTGTATATTTTTGGTGACATAGCAGTAGAGAGCTTTTGGAAGGATGATCCAGCCCCTGGGGAAATATGAGGACTCTTAGCCTTACAGAGAACTCTCACTACTGAAGCTTCATTGCTCCCACTCTCTTTTGCCCGAGGAAGCTATTTGATGTTCAGGCCTCCACACAAACAGATATTTAAGGCATTAAGAAGAACAAAATGGTTTCGTTTAATTACACGCTTTCAACCCATTGGTTCTATTTAATGAAGTTCATCTCCTGAGACACTTTAATCAAGATGCAAAATAATCCTCTCTGAAATAGACTGACATTTCTGAGGAGATGGAGATGGGGGCTAGTGCATCTCTGATAGCTGTGACCTCCGCATCTCCCTGGTAACCTCTCCATGCCCTCTCTGAGCCACTGCCTTGCTCCTCTTTAAAATTCAGTGAACTCTCCCATTACTTCTCCTGCAGCTCTGACTTCCACCAGGGAAGGATGAAGAAGTAATTCCTCTCCCCCAGGCTCTCTTCAAAAAAATCTACCAGCCACCTGGTTTTGATTTGCCAATAATGGTATGCTGGAGACCTAAAAGTAGGCTGTTGTGACACCCTGAAAAAGAATAAAATTCATAATGAGAAATGTTCCAGCTGGTTTTCTTCTCCTGCTTCTCTGGGTGGGAGGGGAGAAGGCACAGCACAGTGTTCAAGCCAGCAGGGTGAGCTGCTGGCTGTCTTGATTCTTGGCCATGGTGCCTGAGAATGTTGCTTTGTCTCCCTGTACCTCAGTTTCCTATCTGTGAAATGGGGAAAATAAAGTTACTTATAACTCCCCCCTAAGGCTTAGGGGGAGGGGAGAAAATGAGATAATGTATGTAATGTGTATAGCACAACACTGGGCCAAAGCAAATACTGAAAATGTCCCAGGTTCCTCTGTTCCTTAAGTCATCAGTTGTGAGCACCTCAACTTAGCATTCTAGGTTACTCCTAAGCTGCCTACAGAAACGATGAGCGATGGGCCAAAACTGGGGCTTTCCCAAGTGGCTATTTTCACTCTGGAGCTCTCTGATTGCTTTCTGATGCTTCAAAAGTCCAAGTTGCATCTTGACATCCATAAGTAATCAAGCATAGATTAAGAAGTATGTGTGCAACTTTAATAGAACTTTTCCCAGAAACATGCAGATTGAGAAAACATGTTCATCACTTAGAATGAAGCTGCGTGCCCAAGGTGTCTATATCCCATCACCGGTGCAGAATATTTGCTGGAGTAACAAGTAAGGATTCTACTGGTGTATACATATGTAAATTAAACCTCTAGCTGCCTGAAACACCTTGAGGGATAAGAAATAACAGACACTGTGTTATTCATGTCTGGCATTTCTATTACATGCAGGGCTCTATTTAAGCACCTTTTTGGAACTCTATCAGGTACGTTCTTTTTTATATTACTAAAGCTGTTTTCTCAGACCTTGCCATGTTCCTTCTGGGAGCTTTATTCTAAGAGTGATATTAACAAATAATGAGGACATCTAGGAGAGAGAAGACTTGAAATCATGTCATAAATATGTGGCAGGGGCCCTGTTAGGAAGATAATTTTGTTATTTAGGAAAACATTTTGATAAATAGCTTTGGTGTGGAAGATCAGACCCTGTGGGCATAGCCTTGAAGGAGAGAGGTCTGTATAGGTAATGAGCAGGAATTTGAACATTGTTAGGAAAAAAAAGTAGGAAGTGGAAGAGTAATGACAAGAGTGAACTAGGGAAAAATGCTAGAAGACAAAGCCCGAGGAGAAAGGGGCATTTGACAGGTTCCTGTTGGTAGGATGAATAAGGAATTTGAAGAACTATAATATCAAATTTTTATTTTCAAAATTTTTTTTTTGCTTGGCAGCATAAATTACCTGTATTACCACATCGGTAAACTGTACCATGTGGCCAAATGTTATGTGTGTGTGTGTGGTTTAGGAATACAAGAAGCTGAGTACCATGTGAAGCTGATCAACTGGAGAGTTGAGAAGATCTAAGGCAAAAAAAAAAAAAAAAAAAAAAGCTATGTACGAGACAGAGTTCTGTGGAATTAGGAACTTAAAGCCAGAGATCACCTTAAGAACATAAACGCCCAAGAATTCACAGAAACCTTGGGTTGGGTTTTGGATTTGCCACAGGATGTGGTAAAGGAGGCTCCGTCTAGCCAGTTTTATTTAAATCTCAAAGGACAGAGTGTCCTCAATGACATCTGGTTTACATGAGGAATAATGCAAGTTGCTGGCATATCTGGGCTGGAATGGAAGGTACCAAGTGGATCCATGAGCTTGAGCTGTAGGGCAGTGTCTGAAGGAAAAGCACAAGTGTGGAGGGTGAGGGAAATATTTCATGCACCTCTGAGGGCAGGATCCAAGCCAGCACTCTGAATGTATAGATTATTTGCTTTAATATAAAGGAAGAATTTTCTAAGAATAAAAATTCTTGAACAATTGATTGGTCTGCCTTGTGAAATGGTGAATTAGTTGCCCTTCCTCTTTGGAGGTTCCCTAAGAAAGGAATCCTTCGCTGAGTCATATTGTATCAGGTGACATCTAAGGTAATTTTACCTCAAAGATTAAGTGACTCCATTTTAGCAAACTCTTAGCAGGCACCAATACTGTACCTGACACTATGTTAGGTTCTGAGATATTATAATGGTCAAGATAACACACCCAAAAGGAAAAGCAGAGAGAAGGAAGGAGGGAGGGGGGTGGGGTCTTGGTGTGTGCCACACCTTTTGAGGGCAAGACACAATTGTAGGAGGGACTTTACCTAACAAATGCAATCAGTGTAACCTGGTTTCTTGTACCCTCAATGAATCCCCAACAATAAAAAAACACAAAAAAAAAAAAAAAAAGATAACACACCCAAGGAAGAAAATGGTCTAGTGTATTCTATAATTTTATAATGTATCTCTGCCTATGTAGGCAACTAACAATATTTAGTGTCTACCCCATGCCTGCATATTACATAATTACCTTATCAAATCATCCCATCAAAGATAATTACTATTTACAGGTGGAAAATATAAAATAAGAAATGCTAGTAGGAACTCACTAAATGAGTGCATTTGGATTACTAATTAAACTTTGTTTGCATCCATTTTTTTTCATGAATTTGTTGTGATGATCATAGGGCATTAAAACACGTAAAGTTCTTGGTAATTCATCCCAGTGATTCTAACAATAACTTTATTACTATCATTATCACATAGTTTTAGTAGTGGATCTGTAATGGAACATAGACCTGGTATTTTCAAAATGCCTTGGCCTCACACAGGATGGGGTGGGATGAACAGTGAAGGAGCTTAGTGTCCCAGTGTCCCTTATTTCTCATGAGCAGAAAAGCAAAAGCTAATAGAGCTACCAAGTATAGGAGGATAGGTCTCTGCATCTCCAAACTGATACCGTCTCATTTCAAGTGTCACTAGTCTTGACTGCCGCTTTTGCCAATAGAAATCTCTTAGCAGGATGTCAAAGAAGGAAATTAAAGTAATCCATAGGCCTCATGACCTTTTGCTCATTCCTTCTTTTGAGAAATCGGGGCACTGGGTTGCCTCTCCTATAGAGCATGTAATAGAAAGACCAACAGAATTTATTTTTTAGCAGACATGGAAAATAAAATATATAGACAAGATAGATACAAAATAAACCTGGCAGACGTCACTTCCATAGTGAAAGAATAATGAGCTAAAACTTTTAGAAACTATTTTTCAGTGGTTTCTACCCACCCTGTTCAGGTTATTTTAGCCATAGAAATGAGCCTGGACTGAAAAAATGCTTCCTTTCCATTTGCATAACTTGACATTCTCAATGAAATGCTAATTATATGATTATTTTCCCTCCTAAAAATAATTTTTTTTTAATTCTAGAAGAAATATGTAAAACATCTCCCTTTAAAAATATCAGAGAAAAATCCAGTTAGTATAGAATTACTAGGAAAAGATGCCGAGGAAAATATACAACCCAAAAAGTGAGCCTGCATTTTGTCTCCTTTTGCCCAGGGGCTATTTACTATGAGGCAGAAGTGGTTGAGAGTTTGAGCAATATCTTTAACAGCGTCATGCAAGGTTAGGGTGACAAAAGTTGGAGCCCAGGGCTTTCCAAAATTAGGAGTCCTAATATAACATTCTACACCAAGAATTGGGACATGGAAGGACGAGATCCTAAAAATAATCCCCAAATCATGTTCATATGGAGTGCAGTTTGTTTGTAAGTCATCTCGGCGGCCCAGAAAAAATCTCATTCCCTAAAATTCAGATAATTTTTTATTGCTAGTACTCCTCAGGTATGTGGAAACAACAGATGAGAATTACCGCTAAACAGAGATAACAGCATGACAGTAATCAAATTATACTATTTACAAATTAATTTGTATTTACAATAGCTAGCTCATGATCAGGATAACCACACCAAGAAGAGAAAAGAGAACATAGACGAAAACCAGGTAAACAATTGAAATACAGCACAAAGACTTCAAATAAGTCAATTTTCAGTAGTCTATAAAACAATTAGCTTACTATTTCCACAGATATGAAAATTGAACTTAATATGTTCAGCAAAGAAATAGATATTATAAAATGTGACTTTGAAGATCTAGAAAATGACTAGAAACTATAGAATTGGAAAAGTAACTTAACAGCCTATTAAATATAGCTGAAGAGAGATTATGTAAACTAGAAGAAAGGTTAGAAGAAACTTCAGAGAATACTGTGGGGAGAAAAAAGTATACAAATAGAGAAGAGAAGGAAAAGTCCTGGGTACTGTAAGGACACCTAACATATCTGAAACTGAAGACCCAAAGGACTTGGAAGGAGAAAAGACAGAAAATAAGAAAGATGAATGATGGCTGAGGATGGTTAAAAATTGATGAAACTGTTGATCTACAGATTTGTGATATCTTAATACATCCCAAGTGCAGTAAAAATAAATTCATATAAAAACATCAAAGGAAAGTAGTCAAAGGAAAACACATAATCTTCAAAAGAATAGCAATAAGAATAACAAATAATTTGCAACAGTCATAGTAGAAGCCAGCAGAGTGAAATAACAAACTTTATTTTTTGTTTATAAAAACAATTGCTATCCGGAGGCACCTGTGGCTCAAAGCAGTAGGGTGCCGGCCCCATATGCTGGAGGTGGCGGGTTCAAACCCAGCCCTAGCCAAAACTGCAAAAAGAAAGAAAGAAAATTGACAAATATTGTCAATTAAAAAAAATTGCTATCATAAAACTCTATATCCATCAAAAATATTCTTCAAAAATAAAGTGGGAAGGGAATAATGGAAAGATAATTGTAGTGATGATGGAGGGTGTTTTTTCAGTCTATCTGAATCACTCCAAAAAAAAAAAAAAAGGAAAGAAAGAAATTATACAGGGCAATGAAGATTGCAGAACTAAGAGAGACTAAGAACAATACCTAAACTAAAAACAGAGTATAAGATCTTCTTAGCTACCCACAACATACCAGGTTTGGATGTGTAGCTACTGGAAACATGTGGTTTGTATGTGAGAGAAAGTGGAGGGAAGCAACAGGGCTTTTGATTGTCTTGTAAAGAAAACCACAAGATTTTCAGTACTTATTCTTTGAAAGTGTAAGTCTAATAAGAGATTTAGGACCTTTAACTAGGAGGCATTTTCTACATATCAATTTGCAGTTGAGGATAAGGGACTTGTGGTAAGGTTTGAATGGGTGGAACAGCTAGACTTCTACCCTTTTCAAAACTAACAAGCTCAAGGTTCCCACACTAGAGAGAAATGGGAGTAAAAGGATTTAAATGGAGGGCCAGTGATGGTGGCTCATGCCTGTAATCCTAGCTTTCTAGGAGGCCTAGGTGGGAAGATCTCTTGAGCTTAGGACTTTGAGACCAGCCTGAGCAAGAGTGAGATTCCATCTCTAACAAAAACAGAAAAATTAGCTGGGCATTGTGGGGGTGCCCATAGTCCTAGCTACTTGGGGGGCTGAGGCAGGAGGATGACTTGAGCCCAGGAGTTTGAGGTTGCTGTAAGCTAGGCTGACACCATGGCACTCTAACCTGGGTAACAGTTCTGTTTCATAAAAAAAGAGTCAGATACAATAGGATCAAAAAGGACAAAGATTGGGAGGTGCATGTGGCTCAGTGAGTAGGGCGCTGGCCCCATATACCGAGGGTGGCTAGTTCAAACCTGGCCCCAGCCAAACTGCAACAGAAAAAAAAAGGAGGGGGGAAGAGCCAGATAAAAGTGGGGAGGGGGTAAATGCCACAAGGTCTCAGAAAATGTAAGGCCATACTTCTTTACAAAAAACAACAGAAGAAGGAGGTCTTGTGTAGCAAAGCTGGGAAACTATTCTGATTCACCCTCCTTCCTAAAAGTTCAGTAACACTAATTTCATATATATGTGTATATGTGTATGTATATATGTGTGTGTATATGTACATGTATATACAGAAGAAACAGGAGAGAGCCTTGATCATTATCCATATGAAGTTATGGTGGAAAAAAAGAAAAGGAAGAGCAGAGTAACATTCCTACCGATGCTGAAGGTAACACCACAGAGACATTTGGTCCACAATTATCAAACCAAACTAAAAGAGATTGAGAAAATTATCAAAGATATAAGAGAATAGCATACATCCCAAATTTAAAAATCAGAAAGGAAATGACAGAATTCAAGAAAGAATGCAAAAAGAAAACAAATATATTTCAGAAGTAAAAATTAAACTGGAAAGAACATAGCAGTAAACAAAAGATACTAGATAATGCCTTAAGAACTAAAAGGTAAAAGGAAGGAAAAATCTAAAAATCAAACTTAAATGAAAAGACTAAGATTATTTGAGCGAAAATAATGGAGAGTGTTGGTAAAGAATCCTAGTCAACTATATTTCAAGAATACTTGCTGGAAATTGAAAAAAAAGTAAGACATACATGGTGTGTGGTACACCTTTTGGGGTTGGGACACAATTGCAAAAGGGTCTTTAACAAATGCAATCAATGGTTTTTAGTAAAAACCGTTTTAATGCTGTGTCCAGGTTCTTTGTATCCTGAATGAATGGTTTTAGTAAAAATTGTTTAAATGCTGTATCCATGTTTTTTTTTACCCTGAATGAATCCCCAACAGCAACAACAACAATAATAATAATAATAAAAGACATAAAAGTATATATTGAAAGGACACACTACTCAGGTGGGAAAATCAAACTAGAACACATAACCAAATGCATTGTAGAAAAACAATTGAACTTTATAGAATAGAAAAATTCCTTTGGGGATCCAGAAAAATTACCAAGTCATGTATAAAGAAACAAAAATCATATTGCCATCTAATTTTTTAATAGCTATATTTTATTCCAGAAGACAATGGTCTAACATATTCAACATTCCCAAAGAGGAGAATGTGAAGTGACTATATACTCAGTCAAACTGTTTTTCAAGGATGAAAGCCACACACAAAACATGAACATGTAATAATATTATTCTATTTAGTACTCTTTGAAGAAAGTGCTAGATGAGAAATGATAAATTTATAAAAAGTTATTGGGATAATACATATAGATAGACTGGATCAATAACTTCTGTTATCCGAGAAAAGGGGCAATCGGATGTTATGTACTTCCTGATGGAAAAACTCAAAACTCTGCCTAACTGGAAAGGCTTGTTTTTCATATTTACGTCTTTAATCCACCTAAAATTCATTTTCATATATGCTATGTTAATACAGGAATCAAATTCATTTCCCCATGTGCATGTCTAAGTATCCTAGCACCATTTATCAAAAATGCCATCCTTTTCCCACTGCTCCACAATGACACCGTAGGGACAAATGTAATGTTCATATGTCATGTAGAGCTCCTTCTGTTATGCCCAATAATTGACTCTGGAATGCTTCACAAATTTGCATGTCATCCTCGTACAGGGGCCATGCTAATCTTCTCTATGTCGTTCCAATTTTAGTATATGTGCTACCAAAGCTAGCACCCAGTAATTGAATCTGGATCCAATGAATTCCTTAGCTCTAACTGCCAATTGCCAATTTGTGGAAAATATAGGAGAGAGAGGAGCATGGTAAGTGACACTCCAGAGATGCCATCAGCAAAACTAAGTTTATGGGAAACTCTGCCAGATAAACAGTGACAGCTTCAACAAATAAATTGCAAGAAAAAAAAAGTGGTGATAAAACTACAGGTTAAAAGAATTAAAAATTTTATTAGCCAATGATGATGTGTAGGTTTCCTTAGTATCCTGATTCAAACAACTGGAAAACATGAAAATGAAATATAGACATTTTCAGATCAAAGACAACTGAGAGCATTTGCCAATGGTGGGGCTGTACTAAGGGAAATTCTAAAGGCTGCTGTTCTTCAGACAGAGAAAAACAAGGTACAAGAAGAAACAATGGATAATGAAAAGGATATATATATATATATATATATATATATATGAAATAATGAAAATGAATGACTAAACAAAGTAACATCAACAATGTCAAAATAAAAAAATCAATTACATTTCTAGATTCAAGGGCCATTTGAAAATGAGCTGTGTAAAATGATACCATTGATAATAGATTTAAAAACATCAAATTCCTAGGAATAAATCTAATAAAATACCCACCAAACCTCCTCATAAAAATTATAAACTATAATGAGAGAAATTTTGAAAGTTCTAAACAGATGGAGATATACCTCATTTGTGATTTGGAAGGCCCATTATTGCAAAAAGGTTCATTTCTCCCCAGACTGATTTTACATAAAAATCTCAAACTGTTTTCTGTAAAAATTTTCAATATGATTTTAAAATATAAATAGAAATGCAAAGGGACAAGAATAGTGAAGACAACTTACAGGAGAGAAATAAGATGGGAGGACTTATTTTATTGGGCATTAAGATATGTAATGAAGTTACAAAAATTAACTTTATTAGTTAGCACCAGTGTAGACAAGTAACCCGATGACCCATAATAGAAGCTTATCTACATACTATACGGACACTTCATTTATGCTAAAAATGTCACTGCAGAGCAGTGGGGAAAGAATGACATTTCCAATAAATTGTGTTGGGATAATTAGATATGTGCATGGGGAAAAATAAATTCAACTCCTATCCTAACACAATACACAAAAGATCAATTATTGGTAGATTACGAATCTAAATATGAAAAACAAACACAATTTTAGAATATAACAGAAGAGGTTATTTTTATGACTTTGGTTGAGGACAAAAGTTCTCAAATGTGACATATAAAGCACTAGGTTAATAAATTGACTGCGGCTGGGCTCAATGGCTATAATCTTAGCATTCTGGGAGGCCAAGACAGGCAGATTGCTTGAGTTCAAGAGTTTGAGACCAGCCTGAGCAAAAGCCAGAGTCTGTCTCTATTAAAAATAGAAAACTTAGCCAGACTTTGTAGCCTGCATCTATAGTCCCACCTAATTGGGAGACTGAGCCAAGAGGGTCACTTGAACCCAAGAATTTGAGGTTGCTGTGAGCTGTAATGCAGCTCTGGCACTCTATCCAGGGTGACAGAATGATATTCTGTCTCAAAACAAACAAACAAACAAAAAACAAAACAAGACCACATTAAAATTAAGAACTTTATCATTTCCTCAAAATGTACCATTAAGCAAATGAATAAGCATACCATAGAATTCAACTATAAATTAATGAAGCACATAATCCTCAAAGGGCTCATAGCCAGAATATAAAAAGAGTTCTTATGAATCAATGAAGATAAGATAGATAATCTAGCAGAAAAAGAGGCAAGAGAAAAAAAGCAAGATAGAGAAGAAAAATGGGAAAGAAATTCTAGCAAGTCTTTTGCAAAAGAGAAAGTACAAATAATTCATAAACGTATGGAAAGGGACACACCTTAAAAGGCAAATTAAAACCAACATAAAATATCCCCCCATACTAGAATGACTAAAATTCAAAAAGCAGACAAAATTAAATGTTGATGGACATGAAAACAGCAGGAATTCTAATACACTGCTGGTAGGATTATAAATTAACACGGTTTGGAAACACTCTGGTGTTATGTAACAAACTCATAAACATAATAAACTTATGTTTAAGACATAACCCAAGAGACACAGACCAGACGGTTCATGCTTCAAACTGACAAAACCCAAATGTCCATTGCAACCCAATGTCTGTCCCAAGTAGAACGTCCACATCAATCGTGGCATACTCATACAATGGAATACTACACAATCACAAAATTAATGGATTATACCTACAACACAGTGGCTGAATCACACAACATAGTAGAGAAAAAGCATCCCTGCACAAAAGAACACATACTACAGGAGTTTCATGTAACTGCATTCCAAACAGGTAAAACAAATCATAGTGTTTAGAGATATGCAAGTGGAAAACTAAAGAAATGCAAAGGATTTGTTAATGCATAATTCAGAATCGTGGTTACATTTAGGTAAGAGGGATAGAGTGAGAAGGATAAGGGGCACAGGAAGGGCTTCTAAGGTTCTCGCAAAATTCATTACAATGCCCTGATTGGTAGTGACCTGGGCACATTTATAAGAATCCAGGGCTGGGTGGGGTGGCTCATGCCTGTAATCCTAGCACTCTGGGAGGCTGAAGTGAGCAGATCGCCCAAGCTCAGGAGTTTGAGAGCCGCCTGAGCAAGAGTAAGACCCCTTCTCTAAAAATAGCTGGGTGTTGTAGCAGGCTCCTGTAGTCCCAGGTACTTAGGAGGCTGAGGCAAGAGATTGCTGAGCCCAGGAGTTTGAGGTTGCTGTGAGTTATGATGCCATGACACTCTACCAAGGGTAACAAAGTGAGACACTGTCTCAAAAGAAAAAAAAATTTATTCATGTTTTAGACATTTTTAGATTCCTATTTCACATTATACAGTTTTAAATGGTTTTAGAAGTAAAATAGGAAACCAAGGTTCAGAGATCTTTGTTGAGTTTTCCAAAGTAGTAAACCCATCAACTCGAGGCTTCCCTGGCCTCCTGACCCCAAAGCCTGTGTGTGTTCTCAAGCACTGTCTAAAACTTAGTAGAGCATATAAGTTCCATTTATACAAGAAAGAAAAGGTACAGGGATATCACAGAGGTAGAAAGAGAATCAGACCAAGGAAGAGATCTTATCCAGTCCAACTATTGCAGTAGGCTTCATGGAAATGATGTCACATTTATCTAAGTCCAGAAAATCATGGCTTCTGGAATTCTCAAAGCTTCCAGGCCTTATGGATGTGCTCATCCTGACTTAGAAGGATAAATATGGTGCCAGCATTGCATCTGGTAGCCTGGAGACACAGCCTTTTCAGGCCTCTCTGGAATGGATATAAGCCTTAGTTTCAGGAACAGGAGGCCTGAAGAACAACCATCTCAAACCTGAGTGCCCAAGTGCTTCACAAACAGGAAATCGTGCCTGCTAGGAGTAAACTTTGAAGAATTTGCAGCCACAAAATTGTTCTCATTAAACAACAGCTTAATGACTTTAATGAATGAGCCCATAAGGATTAAATTTCTCCTGCAAATTTACAGATGGCCTCAAAGAGCAAGAGAGAAAACACATGAGAATAACCATCTCTAGAGAATTGATCAAACCTCGTGAGACTGGAGGGAGGAGACTGAGAGCTTAATCCCATTTAGAAATAAATCTGGCTCCCCAACCTAGCTCCCCCCCTTCCCCTCACTCCCAGCCTGATCCCCCTCCCTAAGCCTCATGTTTCTTCACAGGCAGCCGGGAGCTTCTGTAACTTCCATCTGGCCCACAGAGAAGTGACTCACAGCAATAAATACCAGGAAGAAAGGAGCCCTTCATAAATAAAAGGGAAGGAGCAGAACCAGCATAAAGTGTTCAACTCCCCTTATAAAGCAAATAAATAAAGCAATGCCAACAATTTAAGAGTGATGTGTCTCCTTTCCACACTGCCTGTCACAGGCCGGTGTCTTCACTGCATCTGATAGCATGACAAGGCAGAAACGCTCACACTGGCTCCTATCATTCTGGGCAGGCAGAGACATGGTTATCATTCACAGAAACTTCTTCAGCGCCCCCGCCCACCCTCCCAAGCCAGCACAGTTGGCCAAGCTCCTATGAAAAGAAACACTGTCTATAACTTACACAATGCAGTGGGGTTAGAGGGTTCCACCTTGATTTTCTTCTGGTAATCTCAGATCTCTGGGCACTTCTGGTGCTGTCTGCCACCGAGGCAGCCTTTGCAGTTCCTTTCAAATTGTTTAGAGCATTTAAGAAGAGCCAGCTCTGTCAGGTTCTCTGACAAGTGGTGTAGGCATAACTTGGCCCCATGCCCATTCTCAGGGAGGGCAGTGTAGCAGGTGAGAGGGCCACATGAATGCATTTGGAGGGATGAGCATTATAATGGAGAAAGATTAAAAGATGGCAGGAGAATGGATACACGTTACCTGGGAGAGTAGGAGAGGCATCCCAGAAGAGATGTCATTTGAATTGGAGACTGAAGGATCCAAGGGGAAAGGCCAATACAAACGGAGGCAAAGAATATGTGCAAAGAGGGTACTACTATTGATACTCACCCTAATTTTAACTTCAATTCTAATTGGTAAAGTGCATGCTAATATTTATATTCCATTTATTGAGGAGTGTTGTGAGTTAGATGCTGTGCCATGTTCTTTACACTAATTGTTTTAAGTCCCATAAAAACTTTATGATGTAGAAATCATTATCACGCCTTATTTAAATGAGGATGGATGATTGAAGAAGTCACACTGCTGGTCTTGGAGAGAACCCAGACAGTGAGCCACTGAAGCACACATTTGGTCATGATGTTACACTGTCCTTGGGAGTCTAGGAACCAAGAATAGAGTAAAGATTCAATAAGAAGATAATCTAATGTGCAGAGAAGTTCCATTTCTCCTGAAACACTGAAAAGATTAGAAGAGAGGTGTGTGAGTGGCTCTTTATACAGGCATCTGTGCTTGTCAAGAAATTCTTTCCTGCAGAGAAGAACCAAAGACAGGTGTATGAAATCATGCTGGGCACTGATAGGGTGAACAGAGACAGGTTGGTGCAATTCTGGAAAACTAGATGTCCAGGGCCTCAACTGAAAAGCTACTTTGCAAAGCAGGTAGGAATCCTTGGATTCATTAACTTTTGAACTTAAAAGTAATTCTAAAAAATGATTTAGGTAAACTCCTGAACAAAAAGCAACATGTTTGGGATATGGAGCTTACATCAACAACATCCATGTCGACCTTGACCCTAGAGACCCTGGTCCCCGTTAGCCTGTCCTACAACAGTGAAGAAATGAGAGACTGGGGAAGGCAGGCTTCCGAGAATTGCACAGGATAAGGCTTTGTCTTTAATTTAGGACATTTATAAATATTCTCTTCTTAATACTCCTTTTAAATTTATTTTTAACTGACACAAAGTAAGTCTACATATTTATGGGGTACAGGTGATATCTTGGTACAGATATACAATGTGTAATGATCAAATCAATTTTCCCATTTCTTGGTTCTGAGAGCATTAAAAAATCCCCCCCTAGTTATTTTTGAAATATACAATAGATTATTGTTAACGATATTCACCCTGTTGTGCTATAGAACATTAGAACTTATTTCTCCTCTCTAACCGTAATTTCGTACTTGTTAACAACTTCTCTGTATCTTCCCTTCCCTGCTACCCTCCCCATCCTCTGGTAATCACTGCCCTACTCTTTACTTTAATGAGGTCAACTTTTTCAGTTCTTGCATATGAGAAAGAACATGTGGTAATTGTCTTTCTGTATCTGGCTTATTTCACTTAATGTTCTCCAAGCTCATTCATATTGTTGTCAATGATAGGATTTCATTCTTATTTTTATGGCTGATGAATATTCCATTATGTATATGTACCACATTTTCTTTATCTATGCATCCTTTGATGGACATTCAGGTTGTTTCTATATCTTGGCCATTGTGAATAGTGCTGCAGTAAACATGCAGGTATCTCTTCAACTACTTATTTCCCTTTCTTGTGATATATGCCCAATAGTAGGATTCCTTGACTACATGTATTTATATTTTAGATTTTTGAGGAAAAAATACTGTTTCCCATACTGGCTGTACTAACTACATTCCCACCAATGGTGTATAAAAGTTCCTCTTTCTCAGCATCCTCACTAGCATTGCTACTTTTTGTCTTTTCATTAATGGCCATTTTAACTGAGGTAAGATGATATCTCATAGTGGTTTTGATATGCATTTCCCTGGTGATCAGTGATGTTGAGCATTTTTTCATCTATCCATTGGCCATTTGTATGTCTTCTTTTGAGAAATGTCTCTTTAGATCATTTGCCCTTTTTAAGTTCGATTATTATTATTATTATTTAGCTTTTGAGTTGTTTGAGTTCCCTATACATTCTGATTGTTAGTCCCCTGTTGGGTAGAGAGTTGGCCCATATTTTCTGACATTGTATAAGTTGTCTGTTCTTGTTGCTGGTTCCTTTGCTATGCAGGGCTTTTTAGTTTGATATAGTCACATTTATCTATTCTTGGTTTTATAGCCTGTGCTTTTGAGGTCTTATCCAAGAAAATCTTTGCCAAGACCAATGTGGTTCCCCTATGTTTTCTTCTAGTAGTTTTACATTTGGGGGTCTGACATTTAAATCTTTAATCTATTTGGAGTTGTTTTTGTATATTGTAAGAGATAGGGGTCTAGTTTCATTCTTCTGCATTGCATATCCAGTTTTCTCAGTACCCTATATTAAAGAGATTGTCCTGTCCCCATTCTGTAAAAATCAATTGGCTGTAAATACATGGATTTATTCCTGGGTTCTCTATTTTGTTCCATGGGTTTATGGGTCTGTTTTTATGCCAGTACCATGCTGTTTTGGTTGCTATAGCTTTGTAGTATATTTTAAAGTTAGGTAGTATAATGCCTCCAGCTTTCTTCTTTTTGCTTAGGATTGTTTTGTATATTTGGGGTCTTCTGTGGTATCATGTGAATTTTAGAATTTTTTTTTCTATTTTTGTGAAGAGTATTAAGGGTATTTTAATAGGAATTGCACCGAGTCTATACAGTGCTTTGGATATGGATAAAAAAATATTATTTTGGATTAAAAATATATTTCCATTTTTGGTGTCCTCCTCAATTTTTTTCATGAGTGCTCTATGGTTTTTATCATAGATATCTTTTACCTCTTTGCTTAAATCTATTCTTAGGGGTTTTTTTTTCGTAGCTATTGTAATGGGATTGCTTTCTTGAATTTTTTTCAGATTGTTTGCTATTAAGCCTGATTAACATAGATGAAAAAAACCTCAACAAAATATAAGCAAACCTAATCCAACAGCACATCAAAAAGATTATACAACATGATTAGGTGGGATTTATCACAGGGATGCAAGGATGATTCAACATATGCCAATCAACAAATATGATTCAGCATATCAACAGAATGGGGGGAAAAAAACATCCAAACATCACAAACAGAAAAAAATTGATAAAGTTCAACATCCCTTCATGGTAGAAACTCTCAACAGATTAGGTATAGATATAGAAGTAATATATTCCAACATAATAAAGGTCATATATGACAAACACACAACTAACATCATACTGAATGGGGAAAAGTTGAAAGCCTTTTCTCTAAGATCATTCTAGAACAAGACAAGGATGCCTACTTTCCCCACTTTTATTCAACATCATATTGGAAGTCCTGGCTAGAACAATTAAGCAAAAGAAGAATAAAAAGAATCCGAACTGGAAAAGAGGAGGTCAAGTTGTCTGTCTTTGCAGACAGCATGATCTTATATTTAGGAAAATCTAAGGACTTCACCAAGAAACTTTTAGAACTGATAAAGAAATTTGCTTATTGGATGGTGCCTGTGGCTCAAAGGAGTAGGGCACTGGCTCCATATACTGGAGGTGGCGGGTTCAAACCAGGCCCTAGACAAAAACTGCAAAAAAAAAAAAAAAATTGCTTATTTAACACTTAATAACCACCACAACAGCCAATCACTTGAATCTTAAAAACAACCAATGACCAATGGCTTATTGGGAATCAAAAACATATTGAGCACCACCCTTAGCTTTATTGCTCACTGACACTGCTGACAATCCTATGGGGTCACAGGGTCACACTGTGTTCAACCCCCTAACTGCAAAGCCCACTCTCCTCTCCTCGGTGTTATGGGAAAATGTGAGAACAGAAAGTGGGTCCTGGAGAATAGATAATCAGCAGCCCTGGCCTATATGGATTCCAGGAAGTTGAACTGAGAGCCAACAGAGGCCTTACATAAATGCTAACTACATTTGCCCATTTGCAGGTGTCAGAACAGAGAGCATTTACTCCGTATGCAGGCCATGGGGGGATTTGAATATAATTCCTCATAGGATTTCCACTCTATCTCTAAAGCTTTGGCAGAACACTCTGCACACCCAAGATTTGCAAGTGTATAAAACTGACTTAATCGCATAAAGCCCAGACTTGACTTAGCAGCCAGGAGATGCATACAAGTTTATCAGTAGACAAGAAGCATATGGGATTACTCATGAAACTCTGTTCTTTGTGGCAAAGGCTGGCAAATGGGGAATATTTCATTTCTGGATTCCTCATAAAGGGATGTTGAGTTAGCTCCTGGGGGTGTTTTGAAGGAAGAGGAACATGGGTCCACGGGCCCAGTGCCTGGACCTATCTCCAAGAAGGCAGGGAGTGAGCACAAGGCCAAGGGAGTCTCAGAGGAGACACAGACTCTCTTGGACCTTGCAATAGGATGAGTGAAAGCTCTGTGTTCACCAAGGTAATCCGCTCCTGGTGCATCTGACAGAGGCTATAGACACAGGTTATGGACTCCCCTGAATGGATCCTGTTAAGTCTTGCAGGGTAGGTTGGTGACCCCTCCTCTGCATACCCAGAGTTACTCATGCTTACCTCCATCTGTTTCTGTGTCAATCTGCAACTCAAGACATTAGTCAAATTACTTGGATTCAAAGGCTAGTTTTGCCTGTTACCTGGGACAAGTTCCTTTGTCTGTTACCTTGGTCAAGTTCCAGTTCCTCATCAGAAAATAAAGATAATAAAAGTAGGCTCCTTTGTCAGGCTATGAAGATTAAATCATATAATACACATAAAGTGCTTACTTTAACATCTGGCATATTCACCTTCAATGCTCATTTATTTCTTTTCACTTGTTACTGTCACCTTATGTTTAGGTACCTCTTTGCCTCTCTTTCCCATGAGTCTGTGACCAACTTCAGGACTTGGTCTCTGCCTTCTATTCCTGTATTACCACTTACATAGAACTTAGCATATAACAGACATTTGATCAAGTTTATTAAGTTAAAAAGAACTTTGATATGTCTGAAGGCATTCATTCATCCATAGTGAAAAACAATAATACTGAATTAATCAAGAGGAGACCAGAGTATTGGGTCTCTGTTGCAAGGCCCCCAAACAATAATATGATAGCAACCCAGAGTGTAATTTTGTCTTCTCTTCCCCACCATTTGGGCCCTGGAATGGGGCAGAAGCTTTTCCTTTTAAAATATCAAAAGTCTTATCACTGCCAACCTATAATCAACCCACATGAAGCTTTGATTCTACTGGATTGATTCTATGAGGAAGAAATCCTCTTTGTAGATTTTTAGATCTTCTAGTATTTATGTTCTCCCATATAATAGAAATTTCTCTCTTTTCCAAATTATTTGGAAGATAATTTTCTGCCTTCTTCTTACATTCCCTCTCCACCATGCAGCAAGGATGAAAGACACTGTTTGATGCATGAGATGAAAAACTTGAATAGAATTTTCAGGGCTCAGGCTCTTTGGGTTGACTCTCTGGGACCTGTCCATAATGCTGTCTCACTCATCCTACAGAGTAGGGGTTGTTTATCTTGCAAATGAGTGGGCACATTTGTTTAATTTTAGGTGGAGATGGGGGAGGCCCTTCTCAACAAGCAGTAAAGTTGAAACCTTAATTGGTTTCAAATTCAACAGAAGAGGCTAAAGACAAAAAGACTTCTCTAAAAAACTGACAGTGTTCTCATGTGGGGAGACAACATGTCTGCCATCCAGTAATTTAAAGGCGATAGCTGGGGAAAGTGAGGAAAATGGAGATTTTACATTTGATCTCAGCCAAAAGGCCGAGAAGCGATGAAGTGATAAAGCAGGAGATTCTAATGTAAGAAAAGTACCATTTCAACATAGATCTCCTTTGAAAAGTAACTAATAATAAAATGTACAAAAATCAGTGTTCTTCTAAAACTGACTTTTATTCAAGGCTTATTCTGTTGGAGAGGACTCCAACAGGCCCCAGGGCACACTCAATGCAACATAATTTGAGGAAAGTTTATTTACAAAAGAACTAATTGTAAAGCTGTGTGTAGAGTTCAGGGAGTATTTATGCTACCTTTCTCATTTTCCACTCTTCTCTACAACAATTTTGGACAAGTCTTGTAAATAGTATTCGAAAATGTAGCTTACACTAGGTGTTCCATTTGATAGGGATGGGTGGGTCTGCTTTGAGTTAATTTACCCCATTATCTGCAGAGCTACAGATACAATCTGTCTAGCACCTATACATTTCCTGACTGTGAACACAGCTGGAGCGAGTGTCCTAACAGAAAGAGCTAAGTCCTCATTCTCTGTACTCATGGGAACACAGAGACTATGGAAGAAGAGAGAAAGAGGAACTTTAAGACCAGGCATTACAGTGATAGACAGTGAATCACTCAATGAATCACAGTGATCACAGTGAATCACAGAGAATCACTGCTCCATTAGGAAAGAACTTTTTAAGGAACAAATGACAGGCTCTATTAAAGAGCAGATTATTTTCATAAAGGAAACTCTTCAGGCATAAGAGGAGATGAAAATAGGTATCTCCTATTATAGTGATTCTCACATTTTTGTAATCTATTGGATAGTAAAATGGCCTAAAATATTTTAGGACTGACAGAGGATAGTCAACAACTTATTTTGCCAAGTTAGGATATTATTGTAAAAATATAAAAACAAATAAAGGCCATTTGTAATCATCATTATTTCATAGTAGCAGATTTTTTTTAATACCAAAATGAAAGAAAGCTATAATTTTTCAATGAGTTAAGAAACAATGGTTGCTCCTGTTTATGTGGTAAATCTCATTTATAGATTGCATCCCTGGGATGAACCCCCCTTAGTTGTGGTGGATTATTTTCTTTGATGTATTTCTGAATTCAGTTTGGTAGAATTTAATTGAGAATTTTGCATCTATATTCATAAAGGATATTGGTCTATAATTCTCCTTTTTATTCAATTTTTATTAAATAATAACTGTATACATTTATGGGATACAATGTGGTGATTTGATATACAATGTGGAATGCTTAAATCAAACTGATCAACATAATCATCACTTCTCACTTCACTTACTTATTTTTTGTGGTAAGACATTTATAATATACTCTTAGTTGTTTTGAAATGTACCCTTGCACTGTGCACAAAAGGTGAGATCCCACTAAATACCCTCCCTCCACTCCCCCTACCCCCTCCGTTCCCTTCTCCCTCCTCTCCTCTCCTTCTTGCTGGACTATATTTGTGTTTTATCATTTGTATGAATGTGTGATTATATATTGGTTTCATAATACTGTTGAGTACATTGGATACATTTTTTCCCATTCTTGAGATACTTTACTAAGAATATGTAATACATTCCTTTTGGAAAGACATCTGGAGAACACTTAGAGAACTTAAAATAGACCTGCCGTTTGACCCTGCAATTCCTTTATTAGGTATACTCCAGACAACCAAAAATCGCATTACAACAAAGATATGTGTGTCAGAGTGTTTATTGGAGCCCAATTCATAATTGCCAGGTCATGGAAGAAGCCCAAGTGCCCACTGATCCACGAATGGATCAACAAACTGTGGAATATGTACACCATAGAATACTATGCAGCCATAAAGAAAGATGGAGACTTTATGTACTTCATGTTCACATGGATGGAGCTGGAAAATGTTCTTCTGAGCAAAGTATCACAAGAATGGAAGAAAAAGTATCCAATATACACACCCCTATTATGAAAATAATTTATACCTTTTATATGAAAGCTATAACCTAATAACAGCCTAAGAATACAGGGAGGGAAGAGGTAGAGGGGAGGGGAGAATGGGTGGAGGGAGGAGGATAGGAGGGATCACTTCTGTGGTTTATCTTCCAAGGGTACAAGTGAACCTTTCTAAGAGTAGAATATGAACATTTTGGCACGATAACTTGTGGTAGGTAAATGACATAAAGTCTATATTAACCAATTTGATGGAAATGTTTCAAATTGTATGTGAAAACACCACACTGTACCCCAGAAATGCATTAATGTACATAGTTACCATTCAATAAAAAAAAAAGGACAGAGGAATGAAAAAAAAAAAAGAAGAAGAAAATGTAAAAGCTCCATTCAGTTAAACATAAAAGATATAAAGTCTCCATCTTTTTATGTCTGCATAGTATTCCATGGTATACACATACCACAATTTGTTAATCCATTCATGGCCTACTTTGCACTACTTCCATATTTGGCTATTATAAATTGGGCTGCAATAAACATTCTTGGGCAAATGTCTCCTTTGTAAAATGGTTTTTGTTCAACTGGGTAGATACCTAGTAATGGAATTGCAGGATCAAACAATAGGTCAACTTTTAGTTCCTTGAGAATTCCCTGTACTTTCCAAAAAGGTTGTAGTAGTTTGCAATCCCACCAGCAGAAGTGTTCTCTTCTCTCCACATCCATCCAACATTTGCAGTTTTGGGGTTTTTCATTGTGGGCTAATCTTGCTGGAGTTAGGTGACATCTCAAAGTGGTTTTTCTTGCATATCTCTCATGATTAAAGATGATGAGCATTTTTTTCATGTGTTTGTAGGCCATGCACCTGTCATCTTTAGAGAAGTTTCTGTTCAAGTCTCTTGCCCACAAAGAAATGGAGTTGTTTGTTCTTTTCTTATTGATTTGAGTTCTCTTCAGATTCTAGTTATCAGACCTTTGTGAGAACCATAACTTGCAAAAATCTTCTCCTATTCTGAAGTTGTCTGTTTCCTTTACTTGAAGTGCCCTTAGCTGTACAGAAGCTTTTTAGCTTGATTATATTGCAGTAACATATTTCTGGTATTACTTCAATTGCCTGGGAAAGGGGGTCCACCTCATAAAATATTTTCCCAGCCAATATCTTCAAGCATTTTTCCTGTATTCTCTTCTAGTATTTTTATAGTTTCATTTCTTACATTTAAATCTTTTATCTGGTGAGAATCAATTTTGTTAGTGGTGAAAGGTGAGGGTCCAGTTTCAGTTTCCTATGGGTTGGTAGCCAATTCTCCCAAAAGCATTTGTTAAATAGGGAATCTTTTTCCCAGTGTATGTTTTTGATAGGCTTATCAAAGATCAAATGATGATATGGCTGGGTTCATCACCAGATTCTCTATTCTGTTCCATATATCTACACCTATTTTTGTGCCAGTACCATGCTGTATTGTAACCTGAAGTCTGGTAACATGATGCCTCCAGATTTGTTTTTATTTCTACATAATGTATTGACTATTCAGGGTTTTGTTTTTTGTCTCTGATTCCATATAAAATGAAATACTATTTTTTCAAGGTTTTTAAAGTATGGCATTGGTGCTTTGTTAGGGATTGCATTAAATCTGTAGATTGCTTTAGGTAGTATGGACATTTTAACACTATTGACGCTTCCCAGCCACGAGCATGGTACATTTTTCCATTTGTTAACATCTTCAGCTGTTTCTTTTCTCAGAATTTCATAATTATCATTATAGAGATCTTTTGCATCCTTTGTTAGAGAAATTCCCAGGTATTGCATCTTCTTTGGCACTACTGTAAGAGGAATAGAGCCCTTGACTATATTTTTTGCCTTGATAATCATTGATATATATATATGAAAGCTACTGATTTGCAAGTATAGATTTTGTATCCCAAGATACTGCTGCATTCCTTGATCACTTCTAAGAGCTTTGTAGTTGAGTTCCTGAAGTTTTCCAGGTGTAAGATCATGTCATCCACAAAGAGTGAGAGTTTGGGTCCTCTGACCCAATTTGAATACACTTGATTCACTTCTCTCAGCTGATTGTGATGGCTAGGACATCCATTACTATATTGAATATCAGTGGTGACAATGGGCATCCTTGTCTAGTTCCAGATTTGAGTGGAAATGTTTTCAATTTTACTCCATTCAACATGTATTGGCTGTGGGTTTGTTGCACACGGCCTCTGTCAGTTTAAGAAATGTCCCATCTAAGCCTATTTTCTTAAGTGTTCTAATCATGAAAGGATGCTGGATATTATCAAATGCTATTTCTGCATCGATTGATGGAATCATATGATCTTTGTTTTTTATTTTATTTATGTGGTGTATTATATTTATAGATTTACATATGTTGAACCAACCTTGTAACCCTGGGATAAAACCAACTTGATTGTGGTTATAATTTTGGGGGGCATTTTTAAAATTTCTTATAGCATAACTATATACATTAATGCAATCATGGGGTACAGTGTGCTGTTTTCATATATATTTTGAAATACTCTCATCAAACTGATTAACATAACCTTCATGTCATTTTCTTAGTTATTGAGTTAAAATGTTCATACTCTGCTTTTAGAAAGGTTCACTTATACCCTTGTAAGATAAACCATAGAGGTGACCCCACCAATCACCCTCCCGACCCCATCCGCCCCCCACAACTCCCCGCTCTCACCCCGTTCCCATATTCTAATGCTATAATTAAGTTATGATATTCCTATAAAAGCTATGAATTAGTTTCAAAGTAGGGCTGTGTACATTGGATACTTTTTCTCCATTCTTGAGATACATTGCTAAGAAGAACATTTTCTAATTCCATCCATATAAACCTGAAGGAGGTAAAGTCTCCATCTTTCTTTAGGGCTGCATAGTATTCCATAGTGTATTAAAATTCACAATTTATTGATCCATTTATGGGTTGATGGGCATTTGGGCTTCTTCCATGACCTAGCAATTATGAATTGGGCTGCTATAAACATTCTGATACAAATATCTTTGTTGTAATTCGATTTTCAGTCTTCTGGATATATACCTAATAAAGGAATTGCAGGATCAAATGGCAGGTCTATTTTTAGTTCTCTCAGTGTTCTCCAGATGTCTTTCCAAAAGGAACAAATAAATTTACATTCCCACCAGTTTTTCTAACTTCTAAGAAAAATCCTACTGCTTTGGGGGCTGTATAATTTGAAAATTACTAGTGGAATTTTGATTATTTGGATTTTCAATTTTGATATTCTGGTTTGTTATAGGAGTGGACTAATGGGATTATGGGCTCCATTTCCACAGTGTCAATTTGCCTCTCATAAAATGAAATCAAAACCACCTTGAGATATCACCTAACCCCAGTGAGAAGAGCCTACACCACCAAGTCCCAAAGCTGCAGATGGTGGTGTGGATGTGGAGAGAAGGGAACACTCATACATTGTTAGCAGGATTGCAAACTAAGGCAGCCTAGAAGTATGGAGAATCCCCAAAGAGCTAAAAGCAGACCTTCCATTTGATCCCATAATCTCATTTCTAGGTATCTACCCAGAAGAACAAAAGTTATTTTGCCATAAAGACATCTGCACCAGAATGTTTATCACAGCTCAATTCACAATCGCCAAGATATGGAAATAACCTAAGTGCCCATCAACCTGTGGATGGATATAATCAACTGTGAGTTATGTGTGCATATATATTTGTATATACACACCATGGAATACTATTCAGCCATAAAAAATATGGAGACTGTACATCTTTCATATTTATCTGGATGGATTTGGAGAACATCCTGCTAGGTAAAATATCATAAGAATGGAAAAGCAAGTATCCAGTGTACTCAATACTAATATGAAACCAGTACATGAGAGAAAAATACAACCATAATCAAGTGGGGGAAGGAGGGAGGAGGGAGACCCACAATGTCAGGGTACACCTCCTGGGTGAAAGGCTCAACTACAGCCTGGACTTTATCTAACAAATGCAATGTAACTTAATCATTTATATCCTTATATCAATCTGAAATAAAAAAAAACAACAGAAAATTTGCTTTAAGGTGTTGTCTACCTCCTCATCCTGGGTGACCCTGAGGCTGGAGTAAGGGAGTCAGCACTGAGGGTACCACAGTGAATCTGCTGCAGGTAATGAAATTGTATTTACCTTGAGGAGGAGCCCTAAGGAGGGATAAGGCCGCACGGTGTGGCCAGTTGTGGGACAGTCCCTGTAAACCTGCCACCAAATGCTAATCCAAGAGGAGACTTTCTTCCAGCTCCATTTTGTAGGAGAAAAAAACAAACGACAACAACAACAACAACAAACCAGTTAATGTGTTAATGTTCAGAGTGGTTAAGTGACCTGTTGAAGAAACTCAGGAACAGAAACAGATAGACAGTAATTCCACGGCAGCGTTAGATTCCGAGTGCTTATTCACCAGGCAAGAGCCCAAGGCCACACCTTCCTTTTTTACATTAACTCTGTCTCTTTCCCAGGCTAAATTGTTCTTGATTCGTTAGACTTGCACCAAAATTAATAAAGGTCTCCTTTCCTAATTGTGTAATCAAAATAAATTATGTCTACAAATTAGAAGGCAAGGAAATTGTGTGTGCATTTTGGGTGCCCTGATAATGTCCCGCAGTAAATTGTTTTCATATAAATTGCATGCTTAATTAATTGCTTTCGAAAATGCCCGTGCATTTCCCTACAAATACATCTCTGCCTGCAATTCATAAAATGCAAAGACAAATTAAATTGCCGATCCCCATATAAAAGTGTCACCCGTGGTGCATCTTGGCTGCGCTCAGTCATTCTGTCCACTTTCCAGTGAGTGCAATAAACCCCCCTTTCTGAGTTGCCCCTGGGCATCTGATTCAACAGATTTGAGGTCTCTCCTAAATTATAGCCAGACGAGGCAATAAAGCTAGTCTGAGTACCACAACTGGTTGCATTGAAAATCTGGCTGGCGCAGGTGACGCCTCAGACCCTTCTCCGACTGGAAGACAGCTGGAAGCGGTGAGCTTTGGGAAAGCTAGCCACACTGAAAAATAAACAAAAAACATGCATCCCAAGATCCAAAACAAAATACTTCCCACAAAAATGCATGCCTTATTTTATTTTGAATAAAACATAGAAGAGTATGAAAAAATTGCCTTCTGCAATACCAATACCCAGATATAATCACAGATAATCATAACCACTTTGAAAAGAATATTAAATGTTATAAAAATTAAAATAGTCATTGCCCAACTTAGATGATTTGTTTAGAAAGTTATTTTATTTTTAGAAATGAGTTTGGGCTTGTATAATTTTCATTAGAGAATTTGTCCTCTATTTTGAGCTCCCACAGATAACATGCCTCAGTAGGCAAAAGTTAATGTTCAGAAACGACCCTGCTATGGCCCACTTGCTGCAAACACTTCTGCTCTGCTTGCAGAAAGGAATATTGCACTAACAGAATGCGGAGGAAATGCTTTGCTAGACAGTAGAATTTATTAATCTGCAAGAATTTGACATCTGGAAGCTTTGTTCTTAGAAAAAGATTTCAACAATGGTGGTGCCTGTGGCTCAAAGGAGTAGGATGCCAGCCCCATATACTGGAGGTGGGGGGTTCAAACTCAGCCCTGGCCAAAAACTGCAAAAGCAAAAAAAAAAAAAAAAAAAAAAAAAAAAGAAGAAGAAGAAAAAGAAAGAAAAAGATTTCAACAAATGTTCTTGTCACAGAATCCTTCCCTCTGACTCCCCCTTCAACACAGAGGAGAAGAAAGTACCCAGGAGACTCTTCTCAGCTCAGCCAGTCTTACTGGGCAAGAGGGGCCCCAACAGAGTAATGCTCCTCAGTCAGCACAGCTTGTCTTTAGCTGCTGATCCTTACAGCTGGAGCTCAGGGCTTGCCTTTTGAAAGCAAAGAAAGCAAAAGTCAGAGGCATTCTGATGGCCTAATTTGTGGGGTGTCTGGGCTGGGGTGCTTATTCACTCCTGTGAAGAGCAGGGTGGACTCTCTGTTAAGCTCAGTTGTGACGGAAGAGTTGAACTGAGGTTTAAAATCCACCAAAGTGCTATTTCCAGGGATAACTAAAACCAAAAATCCAAACAAAACTGAATACCCCACACTGTTGCGTTTTTGCAGATCTTATTAACTTGGCCTTGCCTTCTGGCCCAGTGCTAATTCAGGGTGCATCATGGGAAATTCACTGTTAGCAAGGGCTCAGCTTCTCTCTCAAATAGCATCTGAGCTGTTGCTTGGAGTTAAGGAACTGCTATCCACACTCTGAGAACTTTCTGGTTGACTCAGCAGCTTTGTAGGTAGAAGTCCTTTCAGGCTCTACAAAAGCCTGGAAAAGAAGTTGTCTGTAAGCTATTTCTGCCACGAGCCCTGCAAATGCACTAAAGTGGGAAAAAAGGTGACCAGAGGAAAATACTGGAACCAAATTACAAATAAGTCTCATTCCATATTATTCTTGCCTAAGAGAAAAATAAAAACAAAATGAAAAAATAAAACATCACTGTCTGAATATATTGTGCTATTATAAAGTGCTAGTTTAAAAAGTATAAATTTTTTTTATTTGAGATATGTGCATGAGGCTTGTGCAACATGTACATGTTGATTTTTGATAAACTTATAAAAGTGGAAAAATTTGTATTGGATATTTTTCTAAATCATTTTGGATTTCTTCATTCTATTTTAAACTAAGCTTGGTAAGCCTCCATTTCTACTCTCTCCTTCTCTAAATATCATTTCCCATTTAGGGTTCCTTTTTGTTTGATGATGATAAGTAACCAGAGGAGATAAATGTTCCATGCAAATGTGCTCTTCTTTGGAAACTTACAGATTTGTGAGTATGTCTACAAAGATCTCGTGTAAAGTATCCTGCAAAACCCACAGTAATGCCTACGTAAATCCAAAAGTAAAATGGTTTAATTTTCTTTAGGAGGGAGTTTACTATCTTTCCATTCTCCTCTTTTCAGGGTATCTCCTTGAAAGCATCATAGGCTCAATAGGTAGCCCACCTTTTTGATATTATATGTCAAGATCATGGGCTTCCTGTTCCAGGGAACTGTAAATACATTAACTACTCCCTCCCAAAATACACAGGAGACAATTCACAATAAGGTGAATCTATTTATCTATTATCTCTACAAGGAGATAAGAGACATTTTCATTGTTCTTTCTTTCACTTTACTGTAGATGTTTTTAAGACATTCCCTTCAGACTTTGCAGTCACTTTTGTGCTGTCTCACACATGTGTAATCTGATAATGCCTATTCTTTAATAATAATGCTTGTTCTTCCTTCTATCTTAGTGTAAAGGAGTCTTCTGTGGGTAGGATTGTTTTATTTTCCCAACCGCCTATAGCAGCTTTGTAGTATAAGCTATGCCTATTATAGGCTTCTGGATACTTAATTCAAAAAAAGATCTGAGTGCAGAATGGTTAATATTACATGCAATCAGAAGGACATAGCTGTAAATAAATCCCTGTGGTTACCAGTGACTGCTGGCAGGCACTTACATTTCGGAAGGAGTGGAGATACATACCTAGGATTTGTCTGGGGTCTTAAATTACCAATGCCTTAGAAAGCTGAGCTTTAATTATTTTTGGTGCATAGTAGACACTTGGTAAATGTTTCCCCTGGTCACCATGGATCAGAGTTAGCACCTCAAGGGCTTGAGTGTGTTGTTGAAGTGCCAGGTAGAAGTAGACTGATTTTTGAGCACAGGTAAGACATTGTGCGTGGATGCCTGAGACAATGTATGGCTGGATAGTAGTAGATGGAGGCCAGAGTATATGACATAAGCTGTTATTGTCACTGTAACTGTTATAATACTGGGTGAATTGGTGCTTTAAAAACAAATATTTAATTTCAAATATCTTATTAAACAGAAAATTTTAGTAATTGCACCCAAATTCCCTCTTAGCTATTTGGAGCAGTAGTAATAGGGAAAAAATTCAAGTTTCTTCAATTCGGGCTTTAATGGCACCAGGCAAGCTGCCCTATTAGGCCTGGTACCTGTGAAAACTTACATTCCAGATCCAGCAATTTTACCTCTAGGTATTTACCAAGATGATTTGAAATCAGTTTGTTCACGAGATGTCTGCATGCCCACATTTACAGCAGCACTGTTCATAATGGTCAAGTAATGAAATCAACCTAAGTGTCCATCAACAAATGAATGGATAAAGAAACCGTGGTGGGATACATATACAATGGAGTACTATTTAGCCTTAAAAGTGAAGGAAATTCTGTCATTTGTGAAGGCATGCGTGGAACTGGAGAACATTATGCTAAGTGAGATAAGCCAGCCTCAGAAAGACAAATGCTGCGTGTTCTCAGTAATCCACGGCATCCGAAACCATCAAACTCGTAGATGCAGAGAGTAGGATGGTGGGACTGAGGTTGGGGTGGGGGGAAGGGGCGATATGATCACAGGGTAGAAAATCTCAGTTTGACAGTAGGAATAAATTTTACTTTTGAGATCTGTGCAGAATGATAAATAGAGTTAACAACAGTATATTGTACATTTCAAAATTGCTGAGAGTAAAATTCAAATGTTCTCACTGGAGAAAATAAGTATTTGAGGTAATGGGTATGTTAATTAGCCTGATTTAATTATTCCACATTGTATTTGTAAATCATAATATCACTTTTTACCCCATAAATACATGCAATTATGAATTGTATAATAATATTATAGGAATTTATAATAAAATTAAGAAAGAAAAAGAGAAAGATAATATTCTCTGTACTCTTTTTCTTAGACTTGAAACTTTTAGTTCTTTTTAACAGGAACAAAGGCGTATAATATCACTATGATTCTCTAACTCTTGTTTCCAAGTCAAGATTTCAAGGAGGGGGCTAGTTCATGGCTCTTACCCCTGTTTCTCTCCCTCCTACTCCCTGCTCCCATCCCTTGTTAAAATCTATAACTCCTCCACCAGACACCCTAGAAAGTGAGCTCTAAGCATCTGTTTTCTGTCACCCCAGCTGACAGTATATTTTCAGAGCTTTGGAATTTCTGTTGTTGCTTAATCTTATATCCGGGAGTAGAATCTATGAGGCTAGAACAGGAAGCAAAGTCTGTAAACTCTCTGAGAGCCTGTCCTCAATTTTGTCTTTCCGAGGGGTGTGCGTCGGGGGAGGTGAGCTGTCAAGTTTCAGGCTGTCAGACTATGTGCCAGGTTCTCTGGGACTTCCCAGCAATAACAGAACAATGATTTCTCAGTCCTCTGAAGGTGGTTGCAAGTGAAGGCAACGTCTTTGAACCTACAAAGAAGGTGTCTGTTTTTGAATGAGTCCACATCGGAGGACAGGATGTAGAAAATCAGAACCAGACAATAGTGGAAATGCAGGAAGCCTGGCACAAGTGTAAAATTAATTGCAGGCGTTTTCGTTGCTCAGTTGTCTAGTCAGCTTTGTGAACCCATAAATTACTGCTCAGAGGCTGTGGAAGAGAAGGTGGCAAATTATTATCAGGCAACCGTAGAGCTCCTCAGACGTGTCATCAATTTAAACTGGATTTTCTGCACAATGTATAGAGCTGTCCTTCATCCTCCGAGGGAATATTTCTTATTGGGAGTGTCAGTGGGTATAGGGCAAAAAGCACAGGGACATGGATTTTGTGATAATTATGCCACTTCTTGGCCTGCTCTTAATTTCTTATGCCCTCAGTTTTGTGATCCACAAGATGGGGATGAAAATCGTCATCTGATATATATCTTCTGGCATTGCCATGAGGACCAAATGAAGTTTCATATGAAAGAGACATATTCCAGCAAAATAACTGGCCACCAGCTATTGTTTCTTTGTTGCTGGGAGGACCCAGGGCTCCTGGAAGGCATGTAGTCCTTGACAGCGGTTCCCTCACCTCTCCAAAGGCCAAAATTTGGGACAAGATCCAAGAGAGTTTTCAACTCTAGCCTCATAGATTCTGTACCTGGATATAAGATTAAGTGGCAGTAGGAATAGTAAAGGACTGTTCTAAAGTTGGTGCTGTGACATGTTGTGCCTATGGGTAGAGCTCAAACTGCTGGATCTTCTTGCTCAAGGGGAAGAGAGTCTACTTACTGGTGACAGCAGCTGCCTGTTGAGGAACACGATACTACTGGTTACTTTGGTCAAATGAAGACTGATTATGTGGCATAGGCCAAGCTGTCTTGAATAAAATGTCCATGAAGTTGCTTCACGTTTAGTCTCCCTCCCTCTCAGAGCATGTTTCTTCATCTGCAAAGTGAGCTTGACAATGGCCGTCTGGTAGGCCCGCTGTGGACACTGAGTGAGGTGATGTCTGGCATATTGTCTATGTTCAGTAACCATCACAATAGTCTCAGTTTGGATACAATGAACCTCTATGTAACTTTTTCTCACCATAGTGAATTTTTGTTTCCCTTGATACAGGTTATGCTCTATTTTCATTAGTTAATAAGTGTTGTACAAATCGTTATGTCTGTACAACAGTTCAAAGCTAGACTGTAAGTTAGTTGTCATAGCCTAGATTCTCTGTGGCAGTAATTTCTCCTCCTCATGCTCTGTTCATTCCACATCTCTTATTTTTTTTTTTTTTACTATTGTTTTATGGTTCTATTGTGTATGCTAACACATTAGTATCTTTCTGGGACCAAGGATATATAAATATTGTTTTTTAAAAAAGAAAAGAGACAAGGGGAAAAAACGAAAGAAAGAGAAAAAGGAAAAGAAGGAAAGAAGAAAAGAAGGAACAAAGGAGGGAAGATAGGTAAGTAGATAGATAGAGTCCATCTTTCTGGCTTGCTGTGGTCCTGAAGACTTTTTCTTTTTGTTCAGTGAATGTTTAAACTTGAAATCAGCTGGTGGGGCCCCTTCGAAATTTGCCCTGATTCCAGGTATGGGGATTTCCTGGACAGTTAATTGGAAGGTGGCTTTTCAGTCTCATCTATGGGTCTGCCGTTTTTTCCAACACCCTCTCCTGCAGCCAGCCCTCCTGCCCAGCCAGTGACTACTTTCCTGTGCTCTTTTCCTGCACCTGTCCAGCCTGGCAACTCTGAACTCGGGTTTTTCACCCCCCTCCTTGCTTCTTGCTGATGGATGGGCTGAGAGATTGGTATCAATTTAGACCTGAAGAAAGTCTTAGATGCAGACTAATCGATGAGATCAGGTGTTCACTTTGTGAAAGTAAATGATCCCTCTTCAGCCAAGGGGGCTCTGTTATTTTGTTTTTAAAGTGGAATGTCTGTCCTTCCTCCAATGCACAGGAACAACTGTTTGGGTTTATGGTAAGCCCCTGCACCCTGAGAGAGCATTCCCAAACTCAGGACAAGGTGAAGGGAAAAGTTAATACTTTTTTCCTCATATGGATATATAACTCATTCTAAAGTTTGTAGATTTTTCTAATCATTTCAATTATTTTTTTGCGATGCAAATACTGAATGGGAGGACCTTGGCAGGAAGAGGGAAGCGGGAGTCAGATTTTTTTTCTGGCTGCTGGTATCAAGCTTCCTAATGATGGAAAAAGAATGTAGGAAAAGGGATATCAATATATAAATACCGAGTCTAATATAGAAACTGGAGCAAGTTGCCAGAGAGCTCTGGGTTGTGTACTCTTGGAAGAAGCAGCCAAGCCCTGAGGGGCCTCCTAAAGGAAGAGTCAGAAATAGAAGCAGACACACTTGCTGTTGGAAGGCTCAGGGTTCTTTGGGGAATGCTGGAAGCAACCCAGCGACCCATTTTTTCCTTTCTGTTTTAGGTCTTCTGATAGGGGTCCTGAAGTTCTTGACCTAAATCCACTTTCCATTTGATTGTAAGTGGGAAGGGGTGGGGGATGAGTTGTGTGTGTCTGTGTGTGTCAGAGAGAGAAGTATTTATGTTCTGTCCTTCCTGATGTCATGTTTCCCCCTTCTCATTTTGCCTTAGGGCACTGTGTGCTTTGTAGGTGGCACTTCCATTGTCAAAGTTCTTCTTTTCCTACTAGTTATGCTTTTCAGAGGGAGGCTGATAAACAGGGTCTTGGCTAGTTATAGGCTTGAGTTTGACATATGCGTGTGGGTGTATAGATGTGGGTATATATGTACATACATATGTAATTCAATACAGACACATGCGTGTGTCCTACACAGTTGTTGCTGTTGTTAAAGTTAGGGTCTATTTATATGTGTTGCATCATTATGAAATAAAACGTGGTGACTGCACTGTGACTTGAGCTTGAACACAAGCACGTCCTGCCTGTGTTTCTGCCTGTGGGCTCCATCATGATTAGCTTCACCAGCAGCTGTCTGATGTTCTCAGGGCAAGTGATTCACTGACTACCCTTTACACATCCTCATGCGTGTGTGCACGCACACGTGTGCTCACCCACTCACACTGCCACCTGCCCATTCAAGCCAGGAAGGCCTTGAATAAGGTGCAAAGCCTGAGGGGGCTGTGCTCTTGCTTCTACCCACCTCCTATAAATGCTCTTAACATAAGAAGCTTCCTGAAGAGCGACTCTGAGTGGGAAGATGGCACTGGCCATTTGAGTAGTAGTAATGCCTGCCGTTGGAATAGTATGTTATGACAGATTAAGTTCACATTTTTCGCTTATCCTCACCTGCTAAGACTGGGTCTTTTTGGAGGCCTCTTCTATCTTTCATTAGATTCATAGGAGCTCTCCAGAAGTTGATGTCATTCCTGGAGTATTCTTAGTCTCTGAAAAGTACTTTTAATTATTTTTACCCCGCAAAGCTGCTGTTAAACTTGAGTGTTTGCCAATCGGTTGGTCATTTCTTATTGCTGAACAGGCTACTAAAAGGCCCGCACAGTGGCTCCTTCCACCCAAACCGTGGTAAATCTCCCTGCCCTCCCAGGACTTCAGTCGTGGAATCAGAGCAGGGCAAGATTGGAAGAGGGGCACGGATTGCCTTTTCAATTTTTCTCAGGGCTTTTGGAGAAACACAGTACAAGATAAAAATGGTATCTTAAGTCTTTCTTGCTACAACCCTGAAAAGGAAGATGTGGTCTTTTATGTGAAATTCCCTCATGTTAAATCATAACTTCAGAGGAAAATGACTAAAGGTGATAACTTACAAGGCTTGGGCTACTGGAAATGTAAGTGTCCAAGTCACGGGCCTTTTATGGGCCCAGTCAACAATTCTGCTTGCTGTAGTACTGGTCTTTATAAAGCAGCCTTGAACATGTGCCAACCAGGGTTCTAAAGATTTAGACCTAGATTTCTAAATATTCTTTGGATAGCCTCATATGGATAAACTGAGGGACCTCACAATCATCTCCAATTGAACTTAGTTTTCTCCTAAACATATTCCTCTATCACTATCGTCTAAATCAGTGGTTCTTAACCTTCCTAGTGCCGTGGCCCTTTAACACAGTTCCTGTGGGTTGCAGGACCTCTGTGGGTTGAGAACTGCACTCTAAATGTTAATGTCCTCTAAAATTCACATGTTGAAATCTCATCCCCAATGTGAGGGTATTTGAAAATGGGGCTTTGGGCAGACAATTAGGTCATGAGGGCCTCTGAATTCATGAGCACTCAGGAATGGGATCAACACCCTTGTAAAAGAGGCCCCAGAAAGAACTGTTTCCCCTTCCTGTATATGAGGCTACAGTGAGAAGGTGACTATAAGGAAGTGGGTTCTCACCTCACACAAAATCTGCTGACACTTTGATTCTGGAATTCCTGGCTTCCAAAACTGTGAAGAATACATTTCTATCATTGATAAGCCACCCTTTGTGCTGTTTTATTATAGAAGTCCATTCAAATTGAGACAACTGTGTCTCTCTCTCTCTTTTTTTTTTTTTTGCTATTTTGGCTGGGGCTGGTTTGAACCTGCCACCCTGGTATAGTAGGAGCTGGTGCCCTACTCTATGAGCCACAGGCACTGCCCACAACCATGTTTCTTTATCCCAGTCAAGGGCATCACGGTCTAAAGGCAACCAGTATAGAAAGTACAGATTTACCTCTGACATTTTTCTTTTCTTCTAATTCTTCCTTCAAAACCCAACTTTAATTTCACTCCTCATTTTGAGGTTCTTTTCTAGCACACCAAAGCTTTTTGATACCTCTGTTTATAAATTTGTTGAAAAGTCTCCTACCTAGGTCTCAGTTTTTCTCTCCCCAATCATTGCCTTCCCTCCACTTAAGCCCCTTTGGGGCAAGCCCAAATACCTCTGTCACCTCCTATCCTTCTATTTCCAAGTACCCAATACAGTGGTCCATGTATGGTATGGAATCATGGAATGTTGGGAAATTTAACCACTTGAGCTCTTAGATGCCCATCTCCACTCCTTCATGACCCTCTGATGCTGATGTCATTTTTTGACTAAGGGGTCATAGGGCTTTCTGATGTCCTGGGAGGCAAGCATTCAGATAAATAAAACATTACTCTGCCTGGTGACCACAGTTAACAATAATGTAGTATATACTTCTAAATTGCTAAAAGAATAGTTTCTAACATTCTCTGTCCAAAAAAATAATTTGGTGAGGTGATAGATGTGTTAATTAAGATGATTTAATCTTTCTACATAGATCAAAACATTACAATGTATCCTATAAATATATACAAATATTATTTCCCAATTAAACAATGTTAAATACACAAAGTAATTTGAACTATTCTTATTGTTATCCTGGCAGCCATCTCAAGCTGTCTTCATTGCTAAGCTAAACTTTCCAAATGAAGCTACTTTCCATAGTTCAGGTTGTAGATTTTTTTCTTGTGTTCAGGCAGTGGCCCATTTCGTGGGTCTGTCACTTCTGTCTGACATTTGTGAAGCATATAGTGACATGAGGGAGTCAGAAGGTGATGACTGGTGAGTTGCAAGCAGCCTACATAGATTCCTTGAACTGCTTTGCGGGGCTTACTGGTTTTGCCTTTTAGTAGACGGCTTCCCTTCCATACCACCCCCCCTCAATGACCTTTTTCCCCTCCTGTAGACATAAGGTTTAAGGAATCATACTGTTGATTCTTAAAGGTGTTTAAACAAGATGGCCTTCTGGATCCTCAAGATCCTGTTAAATGTGCCACTTTTGATCTCAGCTCAGCTGGGAAATCTTTTCTTTTGTACAAACTTGGGAAAAATCGATAGAAGTGGCTGTGAGATGCTGCAATTAATCCCTACTCACCCCTTCTGTTTCCTCACATGCCATCCGATTGCTCCTAAAATAAAAATGGGGCTGTCTGGTTTCATGGAATGTTTTACAAGACCAGCTGCAATAGAAATAGTAGTTGTTCTCTTTGGGAGAAAAATAAATGGTAATTCTTGAGTTATTCAGATAATGAAGGTGAAAGCTTAGTTTCTGGAAGACCTAGGGGGTCATGTGGTTTGGGTAAAAGGATTCCCTGGTGGGTAATTGTTGTGGCATCTCTTTACCTTCCCCCAAGTGTGAGCGGTGTGAGTTTGAGAGTCGCAGGCTCCTCCTGAAGTAATGAGACTCACTGTGCATTGACCTCAACTACAGCTCATTGAAAATATCCCTTTTCACAGCATGTTTACACAGTGACTATTTGGCTGTTAAGCAAATATAGTATTTAACAGGCCCAGAGTGGTCTGCTTACACAGGGGCCTGTAATAATCAGAAGGAGACCATGCCAGAATATTATGAAATTAATACATGGCTTAGACAAGCAATGATCCTTGAAGAGAACAACAGTTTGTGGAAGACAAGACAAACGCCACCTGCCACTGTGACTCTAGGGGAAGATACAGGCTATGGTCTTCTTGGGAGCACAAGCAGTTTTCCAGTGTCTTGAACAGCCAGCTGAGGTGGAACGCTGGGAAAATGAGTCAACCACTCGGTTGTTCCCTGGGTAGTCATCTCCCACATCACTGGGGATGACACTGTGAGAGTTGCAGCAGCTGGTGTTTTCATGCCACCAAGCTCACTCCCAGTTTCTGTGGCACCCTGTAGATCTCTGCAGAAGCTCAAAGAGATCCGTGAGAGTCACATTTGTCATTTCTTGTGTACTTGCTCTGTGCTGGGCCCTGTACTGAAGGACTTTATGTAACTTTAAGTGACGTTATGTTATATAATTCCAGGGTGTGTGTGTGTGTGTGTGTGTGTATTTTTAATCTCCATTTTATAGAAATAGGAGCCCAGAGAGGATAAGTGACTTATCCAAGGTAACACAGCTTTTAAATAACAGAAATAAGACTCAAACACTGATTCTTCTTATTCCAAAGCCATTGAATTAGAACACTCACTCTACTGTGATCAGAGGAAGGTCGTGTAGTTGTTGGACAAGTAACTTTTTACAAGCAAGTCATCATGGGGGCACAAACAGGACAGTGAGATGAAGACTGTCAGCTTTGCTAATCTCCAGGGATTTCCCAGATCTTTGCTGCTGCCACAGTGTCTACAGAGCAGCAATGATTTGAGAGAGTATTTGATGATTTGAGATGTTTGATTTCTAAACCTACTCCTCATATGACGCACTTCTCACATGAAATAGTGTAAATTTATAACATAATAAGATATATAACTACATTCTAATTCTAGAAATATGCTAAATGGGGGGGATAGTAACACATAAATTCTCCCAGTTATGACACTCTTCTGTTAATTCATTCAGACCCTTGACTTTGTCCTGTCAATGAGGGTATGGATGATGTGAAGAGACATGAAACTGGTTTCCCAAATAAAGCTCCAAAAGGGAGTTTGGAGAGGGACAGGAAAAGGCAATCTGGAGCTTAGTGGGGACAGAGAGAGTAGATTTGGTGCAGCTGTGATGATGAATCGCTTGGAGCCGTGGAGAGGAAAAGAAGATCCTTTAGACGTTAGTGTGTCATAATTGTCTAAGCTTTTTCAAAACTGATTTTTTTTTTAAGATGCAGAAGTTTTAGGATTTGCCCATGAGACATCCAGAATTATTTGGATTATTTTAAAAATGCTACACTCACATATGTACAGCCTTTTACAGTTTAGAAATCTTTCTCTCACTTGATCCTCACAATAAAACCATGATGCAAGGAAGAGAGATATAATCAAGCTCATTTCACAGATGAATTCATGGAGGTTTAGAGAGTTTTCTGCAACCACATAGCTTTTAAAAGCCAGGCTTGCACAAGAACCCAGATTCCCTGGATCCCCTGTCCATGGGCTCCTCTGAAGGCCACCTTTAGGAAAACCAGAACAAAAGATAAGGCATATTGGGTCAATCTAATGGGTCACCCCATCAAATATTTCATTTCAACTTTTTAGAGCCAGAAATGTTTCATAAAGGAGTGTGGCAGCTGCCTCTGTTAACATCAAACATTGGGAATTCATCCAAATACCCTAAACCTCTCTTTAGCAACCAGCAAAAGATTAGGCATTCACATTTTTTCCAAACTCTTCTTGAACCTATTTGCATTTCTTGGCTTGTTCAACTGTTGGGGAGTAACAAGTTCCACATGTTTACCACCTGCTGTGTGAGGGAGTACTTCCTTTGGTTATTATTTTAAATGACTGCTTTCCAGACTTAAGTGCACCCCTTCCCAAATCCCCTTCCCAACCAGTTGTAGTCCCCAGGATGCAATGTCTGTCTGGCTCACAGCCCCTGGCCCGCATACTTCTGCTGCTGTGGAGGTGAGCTTGATGATCCTACCTACATTATCACAGCGTGAGGGAGCATGGGATTGCTTTTAGGGAACAAATGCTGCCTATTTGCTGGAAAATAATTAGAATGTGGATTCTCCCACAAATGCCCTGACAGCTTGAAAAAGTAAAGCAAAGATGGCCATTATGACACACTGGTCTTTCCTGTGACTTTGTCCTTTTGAAAACCTTCACTGTCTTAAGGAATTTCCCACTAGTCCAAATGAAATAACTACAAAATCATACTTGCGTGAATGTGCTATTCCAGCCTGAATCCTTTCTAGTGACTGACCTTGCTGGTGTGAACATGTTCATATGGTTAAGATTGATGAGTCAATTATTTTTATACAAGCTATCCCTCACATAGGCTGTTTTCCTTGACTCGACTATGTTAATTAATAAAAAGCACTCCATCCTCCTTCTATTGGAGTTTGTGGTTAATCAGATGCAATTATCAATAAAGCTATGGTGAGTGTCTATGTGCTCAGGCAACTCTAATGAAAATAGGATATATTTGGCTAGTAAGAGAAGCACTTAAAAGTTCCTCTTCGGTGAGTGATTCCAAAAGGAAATAAGGCTATGGATCTTGGAAGGCAGACGCTGCCATTATAAATATAGTTGTGCTTTTAATTAAATAAATACTGAAACAAATGTGATTGAATATGAGATAATCCATTCATGTGGATATTATTTCATGTCATGCTTTAATTAATGTTTCCTGGGGCTTGGCTGGGCTCTTGCTAGTTGCAGAGTAGAGCGTGCAAGAATATCCACCATAAATACACAAAGGCTCGCACGCTATTAGTCTACCTGCACCAGAGCTCTGCAATGATGGCATCAGTTTGGGGATAAAATAAACAAAATGAAGCCTCAACATTACAGAGAAATGTAAGGAGCATTGTCAGTGGTTTCCTTGTTCTATCGAAGTCTGCAGAGGAGTGAATGCATGTAAAGCAGCTTGCTTTTTGATTGGCATATTCTAAGTAGGTAGTATAGTATATAAATAATCTTCATTACTGTTGTTAGCAATATTCCCTTAAACATGGCCTCTCTTAGCATTCCCAATATCTAATTTGGTTGTTATATTATTTGTCAGAGACACAGCTCTTATATGAAGTTAAACATGCTTGTGGGCAGTTCTCATTTTTAGGATGAGATCATTAAGACAAGAGTTTCAAGACCCCCATGTAGATACCACGCCATTAAAAAAGAAAACAAGTTGAATGGATGGCTTCCTGGACTTGGGGGTTTTAGGAAAGACAGATGAATTTAGTGACTGGTCAGTGTATCTTAGTTGACGTTAAAATACTATAAATTTAAAAATATTACATGTTTTTCAGACCTTGAGTATTTGTAGATATCGAAATGTTATTATCAATAGTGGTATTTCTACAAGGTCGTCTCTATCGTGCAAAATAAGTGGCTGCCTCAAATTTTTATCCCTGCCTGCTGCCATTGAAATTATTTTCCCTGAGGACCATGATTCATTGCCCAGGTAGAGCTAAGGCCTGCACTCATCTGGAAACAAGACATTTAATTCATTCTGAGGTGTAAATGACAGCTACTAAAGCCTTTCTGTGTTGTGCTTCATTGTGAGAAGCGAGAAGAGAGAAGAAGGATGCTGAGAAGTTAAAGAGGAGTTGGGGAAGCTGATGACAAACCTTGTGAACTTTATTAGACTTGTTCATTATATCTCCAGAGAGGGCGAGAATACCAAAGAGGATGGAAAGCTTCCTGTTGACTTCACTTACTCAACAGGCATTCACAGAGGACCTATTCATAGCCTGGGAGTGTGCCAAAAGCTTGGAGCAATTGTATATAATACAATGAAGTATTATTGGTGAAGTTCTTGCTGTCGAGGAGCTTACAGTTAATTGGAGGTTGGTGGGATGACCCTTACCCAAATGGTGGCAGTGGGAAGGAAAGTTGGTTTCACATGGGGGCCCCCGTGTTCCCCCCAGTCTGCACCAGCCCCTGAGAGCTGACTGTGCACATCTTCCCAGCTATGTGCTCAGTGATACCATGTTGTTAGCTTGAAATCAGTTACGGGGAGAGTGTTTGTATTATGGAAATTGGCAAACACTACCTATTAAGGCTTTTCTGCCTCCTGAGCACCAGTTATTAGACACTTGCTAATATACTACTGCTTGGGGCTGGGGGAGAGGCTGTATAAGAAAAGATGTTATAGAGAATGGGGTTATTGGGCTGAATTTTGTAATTAGCATAACACCTATTATTGGATTTTTAGGTTTTGGGAGAGGGCAGGGTGGGAATTTTTTCTGAGGGTATCAGGAAAAGTGGGCTTTGTATCAGATGTATTTCTGATATTATAAACTTCATCCAATGTTTTAATCATCTATTATTCTCTGAGGTCAGATTCTGGGTTTTATTTATTTTTGTATGTAAACAACCTGGCACATGATGAACAGATAAATAAGTGTGTTCTGGGAAAATGAGTAGATGTAGATGTTCTTCAAGCCTCCTCCATTACCTATCTGGATGGGGGGGGTCACCATTTCATTATATGCCAAGCACCGTGCTAGGCAATTGATACGTATTATGTGTACATTTTATAGAAGAAGAAACTAAGGCTTGGGAGTGCAAGAAATCTGCTCAAGGTCAGAGAAATCATAGCAGTAGAAGCAATATTCAAATGACTTTGATTCCAAACCTCACATTCTGTCAGCTGCTCCATACTTTCTTTCAATCAGGGACCTTTTGTTACACGTGGATGAGGAGTAGAGACACTATGTGCTTGGGGAGTGAGAGATTATGAGGAGCTGTGGACGTAAAGTAGATGGTTTTTAGCTTGAAAATTACTGGTTTAGGGTGGTGCCTGTGGCTCAAAGGAGTAAGGCGCTGACCCCATATGCTGGAGGTGGCAGGTTCAAACCTAACCCTGGCCAAAAACTGCAAAAAAAAAAAAAAAATTACTGGTGTAGGTGATAGTAGATTGTCTGTATTAGACCTTTTGGTGACATTTACATTAGCACCCTGGTTGATCTATGATAACCTTTCTATTGACTCCTAATCTGAAATAAAGTTTGACACATTTATATAGTATAGCAGAAGGCTGAAAAATGAAGTTTGATTTTTTTCCTATCCTGCCCTTAATTCAGTTACAAAGAAAAAAAAATCTTTCAGGGGCAGTGCCTGTGGCTCAGTGGGTAGGGTGCTGGCCCCATATACCAGGGATGGTGGGTTCCAACCTAGCCCTGGCCAAACTGCAACAAAAAAATAAGTGGGCATTGTGGCGGGCACCTGTAGTCTCAGCTACTTGGGAGGCTGAGGCAAGAGAATTGTCTAAGCCCAAGAGCTGGTGGTTGCCATAAGCTGTGACACCACGGCACTCTACTGAGGGTGACAAAGTGAGACTCTGTCTCTAAAAAAAAAGTCTTTCAGATCAAAACACTTTCTCTGCCTACCTGAAGAAAAGATGTCAGACAAAATGTTTGGAGGTAACTTCAGATTTGGTGCACTTGAGCACGGCATTGAAAGATCAGACTCAACAAGTATGGAGTATGGGATTATCTAGTCCCAAGTGGAATAAGGTCACCCCCCTTAACTGTAGTTTTGCTGTCTGAGATGTAAGAAACTCATGATCAAGTGCAGTCCAAAACAATTCAATGGAAAATTCCAAAATTAATCAATTCACACGTTTCAAATTACACATCATTTTGAATAGTGATGAAATCTCTCTGCCCTGCTCTGTCCCACCCAGGGTGTGAATCATCCCTTTGCCCAGCATATATACATGGTGTACACTGCCCACCTGTTGTCACTTTGTAGCCATCTTGGTTATCACATTGATTATTGTGGTACTGCAGTGCTCGCTTTCAAGCAATCCTTATTTTACTTTATAATGGCCCCAAAGTTCAAGACTAGGAGTGCTGAAATACTGTTCTAGTGTATTATTAGTTATTATTATTAGTCTCATCCTATGCCTAATTTATAAATTAGACTGGCATAGGGACATACATATAGGAAAAAACAATGTATACAGAGTTTGGTATTATCTGCGGTTTCAGGCATCCACTGGGGCCTTGGAATGTATTTCCTGTGGGTAACGGGGATCACTGTACACATTTTGGTACTTGAACAGCTTGCTTCATGCTACTTAGCCTTTATTATGACCTCTGAGTTAGACAGCACACTACATCTTTTCCCCGTTCTTCAGAGTAGGAAGCTGTGATTTAACTCTTACTTCTTAAATCATAACTTGAAGTGATTTATCACTCATGTGTCCTGCATCCCAAATTCTCACCATGGTGGAAGAGAACACAGAAGCAAATCGGCACAAACATAGCTGGATTTTTCAAGTGTAAGATTAGGGCTGGAGAAGGATTTGCATTTAGACATCGCCATTTGATGAACATCTGTAGGTGGAAGACCATGTGGGTAATTATTGGATACCCAGTAGTTAAAGGAACATCAATTAGATACCCTTATGTTACCCTGCACTAATAGAGTTCTTGGTTGGAAACAACCAAAGCCTACTCCGGCCAGTTTAACAGAAAGAGGGATTTCTTCAAAGGTAATGAGATAGAAAGCTCATGGAATCCAGGAAAGTTGGACAATAGGATCAGGTGCCTGGGGAGGAGGACAAGGCATGAATGAGGCACAGTTATGGGAGGAGCTTACCAAAGTCATTTCGTCAGCTGCTGCTGGCAGCACAGCCAGTGGGCCCTTATGTTGCTGGTTTCTGTTTCCCTAAGACATTTGCTGCCCTGGTCCTGGGTCTTCTATTCCACCACAGAGCCCATGACAAATCTCTGACCAATTTTACCTCTTTCCCTCAAAGACCCATCTGATTGTTTCTGCTATCACTTGGCCACACTCTGCCTTCTTGGGAGGAAAGGAGGAAGGGAATTTCTCAGACTTTCCCAGAAGAAAGTGAACTCTGTCTCCTACCAAATATAGGGTGTCCCAAAGGTCACCCCTAAAGTCACCATACATAGAGAAAATGGGAAAGTGTAGCTAAATGTTCCTTAATTTACAAAATATTCTCTATATGTTGGTAACCTCTCTGTAAAATTATGTCATGCATATTTTGTAAATAAAGGTACATTTAGCTACAATTTCTCATTTTCTCTATGTATGGTGACTTTTAGGGGTAACCTTTGGGACACTCTGTAGAATGAAGTTCAGATGCTGGGGAGCCCTAGATGATGGCGGTTTCCTGTACATATCTTGGTTTTAGCACAGAAGTCTGCCCAAAAGAAGCGGAAATAACCTCATTTATATGAACCCTGTTCAAATAAGGCATGCTGTTATCCCAGTGCCAATGAGTCTAATTATGACACATTTATTTCTCAAAATCCATGGCCCTCCTGAACCTGTTATTTACACAAAGTAAATTTGTCCAGGCTCTGGGTTTTTCTGACTCAAGCAAGAATGCTCACACAGGCCGGGTTCTTTCTCACTGTGTGGCTTTGCAATTCAGAAGATGTAAAGAGGTTTTCCCTGGCTTTCAGCCTCCCTATCTATTTTGATCATGGAGGTTAATAATGCTGAAAAGCACTCAGAGTATATAAGGCTGCTGAGGAAATGAGAGCTCTACGTTTTATGGCTGAGACATGACTGGTAATGTATCAGCCGGGAAAGTCGCCATTCAGATTGCAGCAATGAATATTGGATTCCATCAATTCTTAGCTATTTCTCCCTTCCCCCACCTAGCATGCCCCCTTGCTTCCCACATGGGAAAGGGGCATTTAGAGCCAAGATCTGTGCACTCTGATAGCTTATTCCTTTGCAGGACTCTGCCAGTGCTGGGCAGTGACTTACCATTCTGGTTGCACATTGGAATCACCTGGGAGCCTTAAAAAACCCTAATGCCCAGGTCACTCCCTAAACCAATTAAATTAGAATCTCTGGGGAGGAATGCAGGTGTCAGCGGTTTTTACAGCTATCCAGATGGTTCCAAGGTGCATGCAGGATTGAGAAGCACTGTGTAGCTCAAGCTGTTAAATTCTTCACGAACCAGCCTTACTTCAGAACAAGCACCAAGCACCAGAAATGGACACCTTCCCTCCTTTTTTTCAACAGGTTTGAAAGCAATCCTAGAGTAAGTATTGTGCATTACAACCAATGGGCTTGAATTCTAGTTTTCTAGCCAGGTAGCAGTTTACTTCAATGCTCTGGCTTTCAGCTTCCTCGCTTGTAGTAATTTCTGTTGCACAGTGTTGTTGAGAGGATTAAGTGAATGATTTAATTTTAATTTCTTAGTCTAGAACCTGGTATACAGTAAGGATTCAATACATCCTAGCCAGTCTTCTTATACCTGCACAGCACTTAGAGTTTTAAGAGCATTTTCATCCTTACTGTCTCACTAGATTTTCAGCATAATCCTTTGTTATAAGCTAGTCTGGAACTTATCACTCCATTTTAGAGATGAAGACACGGAGATCTAGGGGGTATATGAGTTCTTGCCTGTGCACAGAGAACTTCTCACCTGGATATTGGCCCAGCTAAGACATAAGCAGTGGTGGCAGGGAAGTTCCTTTTCTTTCCACTGCTGCCTCAGCCGGGCTTAGGGGCCCCTGACCTTCAGCACACTCCTCGCTCCATGCTCTGAATCCAAACTGGAAGTGTCCAATGACACCAAGGGAATAGCCAAACTATCAGGTTCCATTCAGCTCCCACTTCCCCAATTCTCCCTTGGTTAAAATCTGCTTTTCAGTCATTCATACCTTAGTATGAATTTAGGCGGCATAATGTTAAAATGCAAGGGTACCTAATCCATCTCATCATTTTGCAGGTGAGGAAGTCCAGGCCCAAAGAGGAAAATCACTTAGCAGAAGTACACTCAGCTAATTAATGGCAGAAATGGGGCAAGGAGGCAATTATTTTGACCCTTACCCCCAACCCCCACAACCAGTGCACATTCTAATCAAAGTTACTTTTCCCAGGGACATTCTCATGTGTTACCTCATCTCTAGTTGCAGATGTTTCTCTATTAGAAGAAGTTTTTAGAAAAGAATATATTAAGTTAGGGACTAAGATTTTTCTTAGTGTGTCTTAACCTTTTTAATTTCAAGAGGACACATGCATATTACTTCTATCCACTGCTGCAGAACAAACCACCCCAAACCCAGAGCTTATAAATTATCACCGTCATCATCATCTATTTTTCTAATGAATGTGAGGCAGGTCTCACTTGGAGTCCCTCATGTGGCTGCAGCCAGATGATGGCTGGGGTAGGGCCATCTTGCAGGCTTCTTCACTGTCGTGTCTGGTGTTTGGATGAGGCACAGGGAGACTACTATGACTGGAAGCTAGATCAGATAAGGCTCCTCAAAAATCTCCTTTTCTCCCTTGCCATGATGGCCTCAAGGGAGTGGGACTATTTTCATAGAAGCTGAAAAATCCCAGAGTGATTTTCTCAAGGGAAACCATGCTACGTGCCCCTTACTCACAGGCCTGAGATGTCACACAGCATTCTTTCCCTAGCATCCTATTTAGCGAGGCAGTCACAGGTCTGAGGGGAGGGCCATCGCTGCAATCTAGTGATGGAAGAAATGTCAAAGAACCTTCAGACGTGTTTTAAACCACCAATTACCCTAAAAAGGTCTAACAGCCAATTTTTAAATTCACATTTTCTACATGCCTGGCTCTGTGATAAGGGCTTTCCCTTTCATTCCTCTGGGTAAGAGCTCAGAAATATGATTGTGAATGAAAGAGGATCATATTTATTTAACTTTTTAGACTATAACTTGATGGAGGGTATAAAAAAATACAATGTGATGAAGCTGGACATTAGTATATATAGAATATTTTGGGTTTAATGTGCTCTGGGGGCAGAATTCCAGCTGCAAATTTTCTTTAGGGCCCAACTTAGCCAGGTGCCTTTGAAACTCAATGATGGTCTAATGATTTTATTTCTGTGCCTTTGTCCAGGGTTGTGTGAGAGATTTATCTCTTACCTTGGCTTAATTTGTAGAGAAAAGACCATTACAGTGAAGTTCCTGTGTATGGGGTTCTTAGCTTTGTTATGGTGAACTTACACAATTAGCAGTTGTTTAATTTATTCAAGCAATTCCTTGACTTGGCTCATGCTTCACTGTTGGTGGGTTTATACAATTTAGGAGTTCAGGTCCGTAGAAAGCAGTTGAAGCAGTTGTATACCACCTTGAAAAATGAGACAGGGACAGAAATAAACCTTGGAAGTTAAGTGGTATTTTGAGCCTGAATCAGTGACTGTGACTATTCTGGGAGGTATGTGTGGATGTCTGTGCAGGTGTGTCTTAGAATCTTCTATAAGCTTAAGAGAGGAAAGTAGAAATTAGAAAATTTGAGGGTTGTCAGCTTTCACAGAGTGACTAAAACCTTCAGAATCAGTCAATGCTGCATGAGCTTATTAGCTATAACTTGAACAAGTTACATAACTTCTCTGACATTTTGTTTCTTCATCTGTAAATAGGGCTCATAACAAGGGCTCATGTAGCTTATAACATGTCATGAAGGATTAAATGAATTAAAATAAGTTAAGTACTTCATCCAGAATGTGGTCAATGCTCAAAAAATGTTAGTGTAATCAAGCAATTGGTCAATCAATCAACTAATCCTTCCATCAGTCAGGAAATGAAGCTCTGAGTCCAGACACCTGGTAACCAGTCCCTGTGCTTCCACTCACATAGTTGTGTGAACTCTGTGATGTCAAATTCACCTACCTCTCCATGCGTTTCTCTGTCCATGGGATGGTAAAAATGAATTCTTGTCCAAAAGTAACTTTCACTTCCCTTCTTCTTAAATGTCTCTTAAAAAGGGAGAAGTTAGGGTAAATTAGTCCTACAAGAGGAAGGAAAACTCAAGGAGTTCTGAGATTATTGAAAGACAAATCCCATAAACAAATCCCTTTAAAATGAACAGAGACTAATCCTTGTGTTGTATACAGTTAGACAATTTCCTTTAATTTGATCTTTCATTTATGCAGCTAAGAAGTACATAATATACTATTTTTAAAAATTCGCTCTTTGTGAAAGGATGCAAGATGATACATATTGACATTGCTGGTCATTCCCTGTTTTACAGATCTGTTGTTTTGTTTGCTCTGTAGGAATGCTCGTCGGGCTGTGTCTCTTCCACAAAACCATATTAATGGTGGACAACATTCTATGGGATCAACTGCAAAATTTAATGTATTTTGTACCAGCTTGCGTGCCAGACAGTGACATCAAAGAGTCATGAAGTGTGGGGAAAAGAGAAGCTTTTGATTAAATTGCGTGCTGCTTCTATAAGAAAGTTTATTTTTAGGGGACAGTTGGGAATCAGGGCATGCATGATTTAGGGGAAACATCTTGGAGTTATTTCTCATTGACCTTGTATCCTGGCATTGTACTTCCTGGCTGTGGGGATCAGATTAAGATATTTCTTTGCAACTCAGAGTATACCCTTTGGATTTAGATGAGAAAATCCTTTTAAAATGTTTAGTTATGTACATAAATAGTAGTAAACTATCTTGGTACATAGATAGTAGTAAACATTTGGCTAACTTTTAATATTTTTATAATATTTGTTCTTTGTTTCCTAGAACAAAATCAGAACAAAGAGGGAGGAATCTAACATTTACTGGCCATCTTTTAGGAATTTATCTACTATATCTTCTGATATTCCTTAAAATATTATATGATGGGAAATCTTAGTCTTATTTTGTAGAAAAGTCATTTGAGACTCAAAGAGTTCAAATAGTTTGTTTAAGGTCAACATAAATAAGGTCAGTAATTTGTGCGCTTGAGTTTTTTTTTTTTTCTTCTTTAGAGATGGGATCTTGCTATGTTGTCCAGGCTGGTCTTGAATACCTGGGCTCAAGGGATCCTCTCATGGATGCCTCCCAACTTGTGTTACATATCACCACAACTGGCTTAGACTCCAGATTTAAACCTGGCATATGCAACCCTAAAGCCCAAGTCTTTTGTTACTTAATTGAATAATGTAGATGGAATGAAATTAGAAAAAAAATGCAACTCATCTACCTGCCATGTGTTGATTCCATTCCAAATCCAAGATGCAACTAATGATTTTATTCAATCAAATGGTTATAGTGATAATGTAAACTCAGCAAAAAAAATGCTCCCTTCTATTTGAGATTAGACAGCCTAGCAATAATTTAGTAGAATCTCCTTTCTCCAGACTGCTCTAAAAACAGGGCAGATACTTTGCTTCTGCCTGCTTTGTCATTGACCTTTAAGGGGGTAGAAAAAATAGCCTCTTGCAATTTCTTCCTTGTCTGTTTCTACAATATGATTATATTGCAAAAGGCATTTCTTTCCATCATTAAGCAAAATCAGAGAGTAACTCAGTACATAAAGTGAGCATCACTGAAGGGAGTCAATGGTAATAATTACCATTTGTACCATTTTTGAGAACTTCCAGAGTTCCTTCACACACATTTTCACTTGTCTTACCCTTGAGGAGAAAGATGGGTGGGTATTATGATTATTTACTTTACTTTTCATGTGAAGAAACAGAGCCTCAGAATGTAAAGAATATTACAACTCCAAAGCTGCAGCCCTTTACCTAAGACCTTGCTACTCAAAGCATGAGCTAAGAGTGTGGGGCTACTATCAGGAGCTTGGCAGAAATGTGGAATCTCCAATCTCACCCCACACCCACAGAATCCAAATCTATAGCTTAGTGTGACTGTCACGTAAATGCAATATACATTCTTCTCTGAAAAGAGCTAATTCTTAGGCGACACCATGTTCTGTATTAGTAGTATCATATTAACCTGAAAGCCCAAGGCTGACCATGAGCAAGGGTTCCATAGCCATCTACATCAACAGTGCCCCTCCCCTTTTAAGTAAATAGGAATTGACTTGCTTGCAGGCATAAAGCTATCTTGTTTTTATTTTCTCCTGCTGGTGTCTTTGAATAGTGTTTCAGGGAGTCTAAAATGACTAAGTTGGGTAAGGTGGCAGAGGTAGCTCAGACAGCAGTACTAAGCCAGGTGGAAAGGGAGCCCAGCCATCGGACATGGAACCAAGAACTCCTTTGATTCGGCAAAGCATGTGTCAGGAACTACAGTATCCACAGCTAGGATTATCTGAGCACCTTCTCCTGGTTTCAAAGCGGTTATTTCTGGCTCACTTCGAGACAGGATGTGCTGAGGCCAGATACCCTGCATGGGGAACCCTTTCCAAACAGTGTGTGTCTGGCTAGCATCATTCAACCCCAGCAAGGACCCAAGAGAGCTGGAGCAGGGTTTTCCTGCCCAAAGCCTGGGCTTTCTCTTCTTTAAAGAGCCAGCTGTGTATCTTACAAATGGGTGCTTTCCAGAAGGCCTTCCTCAGTTACATAGCACGGGGGGGGGGGGCGGCGCGCGCGCCCCCCCCCCGCCCGCGCCGCGGGCCGGGCGCCGGCGCCCG
>CAUYQV010014627.1:0-16090 GCA_963574575.1 Galagoides demidoff | reverse complement strand
GGGCGCCTGTGGTCCCAGCTACTTGGGAGGCGGAGGCAGGAGACTCGCTTGAGCCCAGGAGTTGGAGGTTGCTATGAGCTGTGATGCCATGGCACTCTACCCAGGAGGATAGCTTGAGGCTCCGTCTCAAAAAAAAAAAATACACACCCAAGAAGTAAATATGCAAAGTGCTTTACGCCCTCTCTGGTTCTGTTGGACACTGAGAGAGTGTTTCAGAGCAGCTTCCGGGTGGCCGAGCATCTGGGAACGTTTTCACGGGCACCGTGGTTGACTCATCAGGGCCTCTCCCTCCTGGTGGTTTTTACATGCAGGCCCAGTTGCGACTTGTTGGCACAAATAAGATTTATGGAACTTCCAATTCCCCACACTTTCCTTTCCAGGTCTTTTGAAATAATCTCTCCAGGCTCTGAAATGTGACCCAAAGGGACAGCACAACAGCGTGGCCTGCAAGGCAAGTGCAAAATTTTGGAAAACTTCCCAGTACAGGTATCTCTGGATAAGTCACAACCCAATAAATACATGTTCCTAGGGCTAACTCGCATTTGTTCAATGCAAGCAATTGTAGGATGGGTGAGGCCGTTGCTAGGGGCCAGTCCTATTGAGGTCAAGAAATATTATGAAATGCTGCAAGGCTGCATGCTGGACACCAGGCAGGGGAGGGAGGCTGTCCGATGGGATGGCTTTTGGGAACACGCTCCTTTTGTAAGGGAGTGAAATCAGGCATGAATGCAGCTGTGATACATGTTCATAATCTGTAAATGGCCAAAGGCTATGGGAGAGAAGCAGAGGGAGAGACCATCTCTGGTCGGGGAGGGTGTGGGGTGATGGTTTCACAGAGGAGCCGGCATCTGAGCTGAGTCCTGGAGCAGGTGCGGGATTTAGGAGGTAGAGCTGGATGCGCCAGGGGCTGAAGAGGGAGGAACAGAATAGTGTGCTGGGGAGGAGCGAGGTGTGTTCTGGGGTTTAAGTGTGGCTGGTGTTTAGACATGGGAAAGGCAGTAGTAGAAGATAAGCTGGAAAGACTCTCACAGGCGCTCTATAAATAAATGCCCACCAAGTAAATAAAGGGAAGGGGTTGTCTCATGGAGCTTCCAATACCAGGTTAAGAAGCTTGGACCTCCTGCTGCCAGCAATGTGGAATAGTGGGCATTGAAAATTTTTGGTCAGGAAAGCGACATCAGATTTGTATTTTAGGAAGATTAATTGAGCAGGAGATAGTAGTGTGGATTCCAGCACTCTCTGTGATATGGCAAGTATAGCACTGGAGGCTCCCGACATGACGGTAAAGAGACAGCGGGCCTCCATGGGGCAGGAGGAGGCCTCAGAGCCCTGCTGTGTATTCTTGGTGCCATTGCATTCATTGTTAACTATTTCAGATATAACCACTAGGTGATGGACAACTTTAAAAGCATTATTAGTAATATTCAACTGTGAATTTAAGATATTCATTTAAGAAGAAAAAGTGGGCTGGGCATGGTGACCCAGCACTTTGGGAGAGGGAGGGGCAGGATCACTTGCAGCCAGGAGTTGGACACCAGCCTGGACAGCACAGTGAGTCACCATGTCAATGAAAAGGTGTTTTGATTAGTGGTGCCATGCGCCCGTAATCCCAGCTACTCTGGAGCTTGACAAACTAGGATGGCTTAAGTTCAGGGTTACAGGGCCACTGCACTCTAGCCTGGATGACAGAATGAGACCCTGCCTTAAAAAAAAAAAAAAAGAAGGAAAAAAGTAAGTTAATCTAGAGAAAACAATTTGCTAATAGAATAGGTGGCCAAGCAAAACTTCTGAAGTTGGTGTGTAAATGATGTAGGCTGGGGACACTGGATCAGAGGGGCAGAGACTGGGGCAGATGTAGATGATTGGCTATCGGATGTTTAGTCATTGTGTCCACATTTGTGCTACCAGATAGATCATGACCAAGCTTGTCCTGTAGTGCGACAGTATTTAGCCTTTTATCTTCACTGATGCATGAAAAGCTTCATTCCCTTGAAAGGGGTTTTAGGCAAGAGGAAGCAAGGTGAGGGAAGCCTGCTGGACCAGAGGGATCCCCAGATTCCACTGTGGGAAGGCAAATTTACGATCCTCTCAGAAGGGACTTGTGAAGAGGGGGTAGCTGGAAGGAGCAGTCTTCACTCTCTTCTCTCCAGGGGTGGCTGCTCATGCAGGGAACAGTCCTGGCCCGCGAGGGCTGGAGGTCACACGTGTGTAAGTCGTAGACTGCGTCTCTACACACACGAAAAGCCCTTAACTGTGGCTGCTGCTAGGGGCAGGGAAACTAAGAAGTCAGCGACAGTCATGAAAAAGAGAATTTAAAAAAAATATCCATTGGTACCTTTCAAAGTCTTTATTATATGCTTGTATTTTCTGTTTGAAATATAAATTTTTAAAAAAATATAAGTTAAAATACCATAGGCTTATGTCCAAAAGTTCACTAGAGCTGGTAATTCTGCTTCTATTAGCATTCTGGGTGTTTCCTTCTAGCCTGTCCTTGCTCCTACGCGCAGATACTTGGTAGGTGGGGATCAGACTTTGCCAACTGCTTTGCTCCTTCTTTGATACTTATGGAAGCTTCAGGAAGAATTTTCTCAAGTTACATGTATTCCACATTCCCTCTAATACATTTTTCCCGTTTGGAGGGATGTGCCGTGATGCTGTCATTCCCAGTATTGGACTTTCAGGGTACACCCGACTTTTTAGACAGATAATAAAGTGATCAGTAATAGCCTGTTCATTAAGACAGGCATTTCTGTGGTACCTTCTGCGTCTTTTCTCCTGACTCTTATATTATTTACCAATTGACATGAACATGAATTATTCAACGGGGTGCCGTGGCTCACGCCTGTAATCCCAGCACTCGGGGAGGCCAAGGTAGGCAGATCACCTGAGCTCATGAGGTTGAGACCAGTCTGAGCTAGAGCGAGACCCCAGTTGTAAAAATAGCTGAGTGTTGTGGTGAGCGCTTGTAGTCCCAGCTACTTGGAAGGCGGAGGCCAGAGAATTGATTGAACCCTGGAGTCTGAGGTTGCTGTGAGCTATGACACCAAGGCACTCTACCAGGATCAACAAAGTGAGACTATCAAAAAAAAAAAAGAAAGAAAGAAAGAAAAAAGAAAATGAATTATTCATTATCTAATTAGACGGTAAATTTTTGAGAAAAGAGGTCATATACAAAGTTTAGTTTTTTCAAAGATGACCTGATATCATTAAAGGTCACCTGACAGTTTTAAAAAAACAAACCAGTGAATGAGTCTCTATAGACCTGTAAGCATGGTTACTCCAGGAAAAATAAAAATTCTCCCTAATTTTAGGTTGGAGTATTAGCATTATTATTGGCCAAATAATTCTTGTTATTTGGCGTTTTAATAGAGGAAAGGCTGGCAAGAGACTTACTGAGATGGAGAGATACCTCTTTGTCAGGATGTTAAAGTTCTCACAGTCCAAAATAGCTTTTGAAAAGCACAGCTTCGGCCCGGCACACTTGAGCTCACGAGATCCAGACCAGCCTGAGCAAGAGCGAGACCCTGTCTCTAACGCAATAGTCAGATGTTGTGGCAGTGCCTATAGTCCGATCTACTAGGGAGGTGTAGGCAAGAGAATCATTTGTAGCCAAGAGTTTGAGGTTCTGTGAGGTGTGATGGTGCCACAGCTCTCTACCCAGGAAGACAGGGTGAGACTCTGTCTCAAAAAAAAAAAAAAAGCCCAGCTTTATTGAGATGTAATTTATATACCATAAAATTCACCTGAATGTGCAATTCAGTGCTTCTTTTTTTTTAGTGTATTCACAAAGTAGTGCAGCCATCATCACTGATTGCAGACCATTTTTATCCCCCCCAGAAGGAGCCCACAGCCCCTCCGCATTTCTCTACCATCCCCCTCCCTCAGTCACCAACATTCCTAGTCTCTCTTTTTTTTTTTTGAGACGGAGCCTCAAGCTGTCCCCCTGGGTAGAGTGCCATGGCATCACAGCTCATAGCAACCTCCAACTCCTGGGCTCAAGCGAGTCTCCTGCCTCTGCCTCCCAAGCAGCTGGGACTACAGGTGCCCGCCACAACGCCCAGCCATTTTTTGGTTGTAACCATCGTTGTTGTTTGGCGGGCCCAGGCTGGGGATTCGAACCTGCCACCTTAGGTGTACGTGGCTGGCGCCTTAGCTGATTGAGCCACAGGCGCCGAGCCAACATTCCTAGTCTCAATGGATCTGCCTGTTCTGGTCATTTTCATATAGAGTCACATGATACATGGCCACTTGTGACTGACTTCTCTGACTCCATGTGATGTTTCCTAGGTGTATTCATACTGTAACATACAATAGGGAAGTATTTTTATTTTTTAAGGCTTTAATCTATTTTTAGAGACATGGTCTGTCTCCCAGGCTGGAGTGCAGGAGTGTGATCATAGCTTACTATAACAATGAACTCCTGGGGTCCCTTCCTGCATCAGTCTCCAGAGGGGCTGGGACTACATGTGTGCACTACCATGCCTAGCTAATTAAAAAGACATTTTTTTTTTTTAATAGATGGAGTCTCAGCATATTGCCCAGGCTGGTCTCTAAGTGCTGGGATTACAGGCATGAGCCACCGTGCCCAGCCCAGGAAAGCATTAAACAAACAAGCAAGCCTCCTCCACACACTTCTCGTTTTTACTGGAAAAAACAAACAAACAAAAAACTTTCTAGTTAGTTTCTGTCAGGCATGGCAATGATGATGGTTCCTCTCAGAAAGGTGGCATATTTCTGCCTCGGTTTAGTGGGTGCCCTTGCCCTGGATTCCGATCCTCCCCTCCCCCTCCTGTCTCTCTCCTTTCTTTCCTATGGAAAAAGAACTCCCTGCCCACTCAGCAGTCTCCAGATCTTACTGCATCTTAACTATCCTGTCCTTTGCTTCTTCTCCTTTTTCTGCTCCAGTCCTCATTTCTTTCAGGCTAATTTGGAAAAAAGAAAAAAGTGCACACACACGGGAATAATCTCTTTTTTTAGCACACAGCTCTGCCGTCCACATCTGCTGACTGACCATACGGAAACTTACCTTACTCTGGTAATGACGGTGGACAACTTCCTCTCTGGACAATGTTACGTGAAGGGCAGGTCAGCACTTTTTTGTGCAAAAAGTCAGAATTTTTTTAAATAACCTTGACCATGCATTTATTCGGTCATGGAACTCTAAGAATCTCTGTGGGGTAAAAAGATGGGAAAACCAAGGACCCGTGTGAGCAGCTTAGACTCTGACAAGGGTCTAAACCGTTCTTTTGTGATTTTTCTTCCTGGCTGTTTGTTGGACTGCAGTCTGTAGACAGCCGGCTCCTCAGGGGCTGGAAGTGTCTTGGGTCAGCCTTCCCAGCGCCTACAATCCTTGCACGAAGCAGTTTTTATTTTTGTCAGGATGGCTTGTGGGACGAGCACACCGAGGGCTGGGAAAGGTCAGAGGAGGGACTGGTTTCTTCTGGCTGGAGAAATCCAAGAAGGTGTCATGGTAAAAAATGGTTTCTCTGTCAGGCTGTAAAGGAGGAATAAGAATCAAGCATATAGACCTGGATAGAAAATTCTAGGAAAAAAAGAAAATGTACAGAACCAAAACAGTGTGAGGGATGGAGAGGAACCATGAATAAAATTAATGATGAGTTCCCTCTGAAGTGAAGAGGAAAGCTGAGAAGGATCACTCCAGATGGCCTGATCCTCTGAGTAAGGAAAGAAAGGAAATTGCCTTCAAACAAGGAAAGGAACGGGTGCAGACGTGGGTCTGAAGGAGTGTGGGAAAGATTTGGCTGTAGGATATGGGTTAGGGACTCAAAGACATTGAGACATGAGGTCTCGAGGTGTTAGTGGGTCATGCAAATGGGGATATCTACAAATATTGAACTATCCAGGTTATACCTCAACTTATTTATTTATTTACTTTTTGAGACAGAGTTTTACTTTGTCACCTTCATTAGAGTGCTGTGGCGTCATAGCTCACATCAACCTCAAACTCTTAGGATCGAGTGATTCCCTCTTGCCTCAGCCTCCTGAGTAGCTGGAACTACAGGTACCTGCCACAATGTGTGGCTAATTTTAGAGATAGGGTCTTGCTCTGACTCAGGGTGGTCTCCAACCTATGAGCTCAGGGCAATCCATCTGCTTCAGCCTCCCAGAGTACTAGGATTACAGGCATGAGCCACTGTGCCCAACTTGTTAATGGTGTTTTATATTTATTCCACATTGAAAAGACAATTCTTTAGATTCTTTATGAAATTAAATAAAATTTATTCTTAAAATTAAAAAATTATAATATAACATACATTCATTTCTTCATCATGTAAGTCAAAAAGTTGGATAAGGTAAGGCCCAGACAGGTATTGCGATGAAAATCTGATTTTCACAGAAGTATAGATAGAGCTAAGTAGCCAGCCATTGACCCCTAACTTGCCTCCTGCTGTAATAGCTTGCTACTTACATGTCAGATATCCTTGGCAGGGAAAAATTTGAGACTTCCCAAGTGGCTTTGACAGATAACATTGCTATTGCAAAACCCAAAACTGGTTTTTGGGACACCTTCCAGATTCTGCATTTAAGGGAACCAACAGACATCAGTTGGACCAGTGGCCACACCTGGAAACCACTATCTCAGCCACGAAGACGGTTTCTGCTTCCCAGCTTGATGAGTGTGTTCCCAGCCAATCAGCAGCAGCAATTCTCTAGCCTTTTCTTTGGGAAGCCACCTTTAAAAATCTTGACCCCGTAAGAGGGACTTTACCTAACAAATACCAATCAGTGTAACCTGATTTCTTGTACCCTCATGAATCCCCAACAATAAAAAAAACTTAGCCCCCCAATTCTCAAGGAGATGGGTTTGAGAAATTTCTTCTATCTCCTTGCTTGGCACCTTGGAGTATTAAGCCATTTCTCTGCTGCAACACCTCCTGTCTCAGTATATTAGCCTCTATGTGGGCAGTAACTAGATCTTCTAACACAGCGGTTCTCAACCTTCCTAATGCTGTGATGTGTTTTCATTGTTACAAAGGGGTCGCGACCCACAGGTTGAGAACCGCTGCTCTAACACTATGTTAAATTTGGATGTGAATAAGACAGACAAGTTTCCTGCCTTTTTGAACGTTTAGAATCTAGCACAGGGAGACAGATAGGAAAAAAATAACAGAAATGTATGTAATATTAGCAGAAATAAGTATAGTTAAACATCATTAATTTAAAGCTGTTTATTCTAAATAACGCACAAACATAAACAGCTGTTTTCTAGCTAGCTAGATCACCAACTCTTTCCTAATACAAACATTGGAAAATCCAAATGTTCCAATGCCTGTGTTTTCTAGAAGAGAAGTCAAATTAACAAGATTTTATCAAATCAAGGAAGGAAGTTACTCAGCACAATATGAAGGCAATTTGAAAATGTCCAGAATGTTTTAGCACTAAGTGTATTTCTACAACTAATTTCTAGAAAATCATGCTGAGTTAGAAAGTCTTGGTAGCATTGATAACACTGTGTTTTTTTTTTCCTCTTGAATGTATTTCTGTGCATATTTAGGTGGGTAAGATGGAGAGTAAGGTGAGTAAGAGACTATTCTTACTTTAAAATGGCTCCAGTCTAGAGGATGCAGGTAACTCACGGAAAGCTGACACAGGACACAGCGTGACACTTCCAGCCGTTGAGAGGGAGTGCTGGCCTTGGCCTGGAAAGCCGGGGGAGGCTCCACCCATGTCAGCTTTTGAACATGGCTTTGAAGGAGGTGAGGGTGCAACTCTGTTCAGGACTGCGCTGAGGACGTGAGGAAGAAGCAGGGTAGAGAAAAGGCACTAGTGCCCATTGAGTTCTACACACAAAATTTGGCACATAGCAGATACTCTGTGACTATTTGTGCTGTGAACAGGCACCTTGTTAGTTAAGGATCTTCGCAGCCATTTCTCAGGTAAAGAAACTGAGGAGCAGAGAGATTATGTCACAAAGCTGAAAGCAGTAATTGGATGTTGACTTCGGGTTGTCTGCCTAATGAGGTGATGTTCTGTCCCCGTCCAGCTGTGTGGCACAAGTGCCCAAGTGTGGCTAGAGTATGGGGCGTGTGCAGCAGGGAGTAGGGAGGGAATTATAGCCAGAGGTGAAATTAGGAACACAAGTTGGGACTGGACTGTGGCAGACCTTAAGTGACATTCTCAGGGACATTTTAGGAAGTAAAGTCGAGGAGTGATGCCATCGGTCTGTATTTCAGAAGTGAGACAGGATGGAAGCTGGGGGCAAGGCGGGGGCCATGGTGGTGGGAATAGGCTGACCGACAAGCTAGGAAATGCCACTGTTCCCGGTTAATGTGGACGCTAGGAGGTGCCCAGGGCAGTGGCAATGGGAATGGAGGTGAAGGGGGATGAGGCCTGGGGACACATCAGAGGAAGAGTCCCCACTGTTCACTGACCAGATGGACTCAGGGAAGCAGAGGATGCAGGATGACGCCGGGATTTCTGGCTTTGGGGAAGGATGATGCCGGTAGCTGAAATGGGATGTGAGAAGAGGAACACGGTGGCGGCAGACAGAGTGTCGGCCATTCTGAGTGGACCGCAGCGGCAGGCGGCAGACAGAGTGCTGGCCACTTTGAGTGAACCTCCAGAGTGAGAGGCACAGGGTCGGAAGTGTGAGGTGGGGAGCGGGCAGAATGAGGAAGTGCTGGGGACCACAGTCTCTCGGGACAGCAAAATGAGAAGGCCACAGGGCCCGGCAGGTGTAGAAAAAGAGAAGGAACTGGGGGGGAAGGGCAGAGTTAGGAGTCAGCATTTGAGGGTCTGAGACTTCAAGGCTTTGGAAGGGCAGAGACCCAGCATCACACAGTTGAGGGAGGCGGCTGGGAGAGGGACTGGCGGAGTGAAATTCCTGGTGGCCCCACTGAAATCAGCTTCCCAGGAGCAGAAGTGGCAGAAGCCAGGTTAACAGCTAGGGGTGAGCGGATGATGAGGTGAGTGGGAATGTGGATTCAGGGTATTCTTTCCAGGCGTTTCCCAGTAAGGAAAGGAGAGGTTCTGGGTAACTGTGGGGGGTGGAGTGCCGGGGTACAGAGTGAGAACTCTTAGATCCATGTGGGGGTTTCAAGCTGACAGCTGTCTTGCTCAGAATTCTCTCTTCCACCCTCGGACAATGCGGCTTTCTTAGCCTGGAGGAGAGAGGAAAACCCAGTAGTCACCGCCCTTTACCGTTGTTACACTATCCCTGCTCTTCCCTATGCCCCACTGATGGTTTTTGTAACAACATTCTCTTGGGAAGGCAAAAAAGAGGGCTGGACTTGCAGCCAGTGGCAGCATATCCTGGTGGCTAATGGCCCCAATCTAGACGTAACTTCTCTGTGGCGCAGTCTCTTCATTGAAAACAAGAGTAACAATAGTGCCAACTCATGGGACTTGTGTTGAGTATTATCCTCACTGATAACATAATATGCAGAACTTGGAACAATGCCTGGCTCCCTGCGGTGAATTAGCTCTGGTTACTAACAGTTATTCCCAGCATCTTGGTTACCAGTGTTGGAAAGGACTCTATGATTTAACTGACTGCCATCCTTCCACCTGCTGGTCTAAGTTGCTGCTGTGACTGCTTTGGTTGTCTTTCACCAGGGAGTTCTTTTAGTTTCGCATGTAATAGACCCTGCAAATTGTTAATTTACTTTTCAGGAATAGGAGAGGCTGTTCTCAGGTGGAAAAACAATAGTCTGTCCTGCAGGGTAAGAAGATAGAAGATGCCTTTTAGGAAGAACTGGTTTGGGTCTAGTATGAAGCCCCATGTTCACAGTGAGTAAAGCCAAATAATTATAATGTGGTTAAGGATCAATGTGCTATTTATTAATTTATTATTTATTATTTATGTCATTTATTTTTGTTATTTTCTAACTGTAAAAGGAAGCTGTATTTATGATTCATATATTTCTTAAAATATTCTTTCCCTAAATTCTCCAAAGCACCAAAGTGAAACATCTGGTACCAGGCAATATACAAACATAATCTTTTATCTTGCTGATATTTTTAATGACACAGGATATATTTGAAATTGTTTGACCTCACTGCCACCTGCTGGACGAGGCACAGTATAACCGACATTCTCGTGGCCATCCTATTAAGAAAATACATTACCGGCTCCGTGCCTGTGGCTCAAGCGGCTAAGACGCCAGCCACATACACCTAAGGTGGCGGGTTCGAATCCCCAGCCTGGGCCCGCCAAACAACAATGACGGCTGCAACCAAAAAATGGCCGGGCATTGTGGCGGGCGCCTGTGGTCCCAGCTACTTAGGAGGCGGAGGCAGGAGACTCGCTTGAGCCCAGGAGGTTGCTGTGAGCGGTGATGCCATGCACTCTACCCAGGGGGATAGCTTGAGGCTCCGTCTCATAAAAAAAAAAAAAAAAAAGAAAGAAAACACATTACCATTTGACTCACTTCTAAAGAAAGGTCCAGATTTTGTGGGACCTGTAACTTTTTCTTTTCTTTTTTGAGAACAAGTCTCACTCTGGTGCCCAGGCTAGAGTGCCATGGCATCGTATCTCATAGCTACCTCAAACACTTGGGCTCCAGGGGTCCTCCGGCCTCAGCCTCCCGAGTAGCTGGGACTACAGGTGTGCAACACCACACTTGCTAGTTTTTCTATTTTTAGTAGAGACAGAAGTCTCTCTCTTGCTCAGGCTGAGCTCAAGGGATCCTGCCACCTCAGCCTCCCAGAGTACTTTGATGACAGGTGTGAGCCACCATGCCTGGCTGGACCTATAACTTAGTCAATTTTAGGAACCCTCTTTAAGATGAAGGAATATAAAATACAAATACAAAATCAAGTATGGAGGAGAATATCTATTTCAGATAAGAAAAGAAATTACAACAAGTTATAAATTTCAAAAAGCTGACAAATACCTTAAACACCACACAGGACAGAAAAAAAATATATATATATATTTTGTAAATTAACTGTCTCATACATGTCTTTTCACCTACATTAAAAAAATTTGTTGTCTTTTCATGAAAAATGATATTGTAGTATTTTCTATAGTGGGAATAGATAATTTGGCTTTTCCTCTATCGTGGTTCATCAAAATTGGTTTACTGCTAACAGTTGGGAGGAGTTTCCTTCAGCTTCACAGTTCACTGAGAATGGGTACATTTTGTGGTTTGTGGTCATATTTGGAAGAATCGCTCTCATTTGCATATGAACTGTAAGATTTCAGGACATTTTCTAGTTTTCTTGTGCCGTGTCCAACCTTGAAATCTGTTTGAATTGACAGGATCTACTAACCCGGGTGTGTCTTCTGTAGAGTGGGATACTATGATTTCTGCCTTTTTAGATGGGAGTATTTCATGTTAAATTAGCAAGAAACTGAGGTATTGTCCCGTAGTTTACATTATTTGCTCTTTTTCATTAATGAGATTATCAAACAATCCAGAAGCCTATTTATTACTTCTATTTGAAATGTATCTCTTACTCTTTGGTAGGATCTGAAATTTGAGGAGCACAATTTGCTTCTCAATGTCAGACTTACTTCTTTTTATTCCATTCTTTATCGTAATCACTTTTGTTTCACAGTCCATTATTTTCTCTAATTTTTCTTTCAGTTCTTTAATAATAAATAAGTGAAATGATGTCTGTTGCTTTTCACTTGATTTGTTGGAACCTCCCAAGACAACTTTCCAAATTCATCTAAAATGGCGTATTCCCATCAATTTCACTTTGCAGGATCCCAAACCTGCCTGCAGCCACTCTAATGCTGGTAACAGGAAGGGGAGGTGACAGACAGGAAGTTGGAGTGGAAGGAGACAGCTGTCTGAACCAATTGTGGTTAAAATACCTTTTTGAAAATTTTATATAAACACATGACCATGTGGGCACATTGTTTGTGCTCCTTGAAAGGGTCGTTAGCTCCCCAGGAAACCTGCACATCTCATTGTGACTCTTCTGTTCCCTTGGAAGTGTGAGCAGTTGAGGACAATTTTGTAATTCTTATTGATGCCATTCTGCTGTTCCTGGCTGTGCAGAAAATTGCTTTAATTTAGACCAAGTGGATGGAAGGTCAGTTTAAAATAGCAAAAATTCAGAATTAGGAAAATTTTTAAATGTACCTTTTAAGTAACTCAAAAACAAGAGACTGGTCTAATTTTGTTTCTGCCATAACTTGACCTTGCATAAGTCACTTATTCATTTGCAAAATCAGAGGATCGGGCATTTAGTGAACTAAAAAACTAAATAATTTCTAGATTTTTTTTTTTTTTTGTGCAGTTTTTGGCCAGGGCTGGGTTTGAACCCACCACCTTTGGCATATGGGGCCAGCACCCTACTCCTTTGAGCCACAGGTGCCACCAAGATAATTTCTAGATTTTTTAACTCTAAAAGTTTATGACCTTGATATACTTATAGAATACATACTAAGCTTTTCCTAAGAAGAGAACACATCAGAATTCTTTAAAAAATGAACTTGCAATAATTACCTGTTTTTAGTGTAATCATTTTTTATATGTACACTACAAGACTGGAAAAGTTTGGATTTACTAAATCAGCCGAATGTTTGCACTAGCCACCATCCCATGCGTATTATTAACTGGCCTACACGCTCACAGTCTTCTACGTAGTTTCATTAAAACCTGTTCATGGTGACTGCCACAGATTTAATGTTGTTTGCATATATACACGCACTACTAGGCAAAAACATCATTGTCATTAGACTTTCTTCTTTATTGTTGAAAATTTTCCACCTTACAGGAAAAAATATAAAAATAGTTTATTTATTGTGAAACAAAGTCGTAGTGTCATAGCAAACAGCAGCCTCAGACTCCTGGTTGGGCTCAAGTGATTCTCCTGCCCTCTTGCTTCAGCTTCTCAAGTAGCCGGGACCACAGATGCCCTGCCATGCCTGGGTTTTGTTTTTTGTTTGTTTTTAGTAGTGAGAGAGGGTACCCAGAAAAAATAAAGTGTAAGAAAAACAAAAGGCTTCTTACAGAAGCCCCTTTGGACTACACACCTGCAAAGTCCACCCCATAGTTTCTCTGCTCTTACAATTTGTAGAGACTTAACTTCCTTGGACCTTGAAACTAACACCGGCTTCTGCTTCTCTAAAAGTCATGCTCACCTTCTGCAGCTCGATTCAAACTGACCAATGAGAAGGTACCTGTGGACGAAGAACCCTTGGCTGGAGATTAAAGGGAAGACAGAGCCAGTCCAGGAGCTCGTCCATTTCTGGGCTTTGCCAAAGCCCACTCCGGCGCTGTCTGCTGAAATTAAGCCCTGTCTCTTTATTTTTTTTTTTTTTTTTGAGACAGAGCCTCAAGCTATCCCCCTGGGTAGAGGGCCATGGCATCACAGCTCATAGCAACCTCCAACTCCTGGGCTCAAGCGAGTCTCCTGCCTCCTCCTCCCAAGTAGCTGGGACCACAGGCGCCCGCCACAACGCCCGGCCATTTTTTGGTTGCAGCCATCATTGTTGTTTGGCAAGCCCGGGCTGGGGATTCGAACCTGCCACCTTAGGTGTACGTGGCTGGTGCCTTAGCCGACAGAAGACAGTGGGCTATCATATATGGGGAGACTGAAACCACCTCCCCACCACAAGTTAAGATGCTCAAAAAGACCAAAGAGTACACTTACCAGCCTCTCTGTCTAGACCTTGGGTAGAAAAAAAGAGTCATTCTTTAAAAATGAGGCTTATGTCAACCATTACATACATATTTTCTTAAAACATATAAGGAGCATTTATACAATAAAAACTGGCCACGTTGTAGGCCACAAAGCAAGTCCTACCATGTTCCAAAGAATCAATAGCATATAAAGCAAGTTTTCTGAACAAACTACAATCAATACAATTAGAAATCAGGCCAGATAATAGTGGCTCACACATGTAATCCTGGCACTCTGGGAGGCCAAGGCAAGTGGATTGCTTGAGTTCAGGAGTTCAAGACTAGCCTGAGCAAGAGCAAGACCCTATCTCTACTAAAACCAGAAAAACTAGCTAAGCATAGTGGCACATGCCTCTAGTCCCAACTACTGGGGAAGCTGAGAAGAGGATTGCTCAAGCCCAAGAGTTTGAGGTTGCTGTGAGCTATGATGCCACTGTACTCTACCTTAGGAAACAGAGAGAGACTCTGTCTCAAAAAAAAAAATTAGAAATTAGTAACAAGGGCAGCGCCTGTGGCTCAGTGAGTAGGGCGCCAGCCCCATATACAGATGGTGGTGGGTTCAAACCTGGCTCCAGCCAAACTGCAACAAAAAATAGCCAGGCATTGTGATGGGCCCTGTAGTCCCAGCTACTCAGTAGGCTGAGGCAAGAAAGAATTGCTTAAGTCCAAGAGCTGGAGGTTGCTGTGAGTTGTGATGCCATGGCACTTTACCAAGGGCAACAAAGTGAGACTCTGTCACTTTTTTCAAAGAAAAAAGAAAAATCAGTAACAGAATTATAGCAAAAAAATACATTTGGAGATTTTTAAATGCTTTGGAATAAGTCATGGGACAAAGAAGAAATCGTAATAAACATTGCAAAGCATTTAGAATTGATCAGCAGTAAAGCACCATATATATATTATCAAAACTTGTGGAAAATAGTTAAAGTAGTACTTGGTACATTTAAAATCTTAAGTGTCTTTATTAGAAATCACAAAGTGGGGCTGGGGACACCTGTCATCCCAGCACTTTGGGAGGCTAAGGCAGGAGGGTCATTTGAGCTCAGGAGTTTGAGGCTACCGTGAGCTATGATATACCCACGGCATTCCAGCTTAAGTGACAGTGAGACCCTGTCTCAAAATTTTTTTTCAGAAAGAATTAAAACAAAATTTCTTCTGCTGAGACAGAATAGATATATTTTTCTCTATTCCTTCCACTAAGTACAGTTACAAACTCTGAATATTGTACATAAAACAAACATAAAAGACTCTGAAAGGAGAGAATGAGTCTTGGGGCCTGAGAAATGACACAGTAATGAGTTGTTTAGTTTTCCTTTTTGCCTTATATAAAGAAATACACTCAAAAATATAGATAAATCAAAATCTAGTTTTAAAACATGTTCAAGTAACCCATCGAAGAGCAGGAAAAAGAAGACAGCAAAAACAGCAGGTAAACACTGAAACAAAAGGGCTCCAACAGATATAAGTCCTACTGTATTAATATTTGCATTAAATACACCAATTAAAAGATAGAATGCAGAGTGGATTCTTTTTTCAAACAAGCCATAACTTTATTAATGATAGAAATAGTACAAATATCAAACCAAGAGGCAGTTACCCTTTTTTTTTGAGACAGTCTCAGGCTGTTGCCCTGGGTAGAGTGCCGTGGTGTCATAGCACATAACAAGCTCAAACTCTTGGGCTTAAGCAGTTCTCTTGCCTCAGCCTCCCAAGGAGCTGAGACTACAGGCACCAGCCACAATGCCCAGCTATTTTTTTTTTTGTTGAAGTTGTCATTGGTTTTTTTGGTTTTTTATTTTTTCCAGTTTTTGGCCAGAGCTGGGTTTGAACCCACCGCTTCCGGCTTATGGGGCCAGTGCCCTACTCCTTTGAGCCATAGGTGCTGCCCCTGAAGTTGTCATTGTTTAGCAGGCCCAGGCCAGATTCAAACTCACCAGCCCTAGTGTATGTGACCAGCACCCTAACCATTGAGCTATAGGCACAGAGCCAAGTTACTCTTTTGAAACACCAAAAAAAAGTCTTTGTTTTTTGATGGGTTGCATTGTTATTTCCATAATAGCATTTTTACAGTATCACTGTTGTTTTTCAGAGCTTTTTCAGCCTTTGCTCTTAACACATTTGCTTGTGACATGACCAGTTCTGTGTCCTTAACTTCCACGCTGTTTCATGAACCTCTTCTTCCTGGCTCTCCTTTTATTGTTGGAATCTGTGTGTTTTCTTTTTCTTTTCTTTTTTGAGACAAAGTCTCAAGCTGGCCCCCAGGTAGAGTGACATAGCATCATAGCTCATAGCAACTTCCAGTTCTTGGGCTCAAGTGATCCTCTTGCCTCAGGGTTTTTTTGTTTGTTTGTTTGTTTTTCCTTTTTTTTTTTTCTTTGAGGCAGAGCCTTAAGCTATCCCCCTGGGTAGAGTGCCATGGCATCACAGCTCATAGCAACCTCCAACTCCTGGGCTCAAGCGAGTCTCCCGCCTCAGCCTCCCAAGTAGCT
>CAUYQV010014625.1:0-38346 GCA_963574575.1 Galagoides demidoff | reverse complement strand
CCGCCAAACAACAATGATGGCTGCAACCAAAAAATGGCCGGGCGTTGTGGCGGGCGCCTGTGGTCCCAGCTGCTTGGGAGGCAGAGGCAGGAGACTCGCTTGAGCCCAGGAGTTGGAGGTTGCTATGAGCTGTGATGCCATAGCACTCTATCCAGGGGGATAGCTTGAGGCTCCGTCTCAAAAAAAAAAAAACAAAAAACTGAGGGGGTGACGAGTAAAGAGGAGTTTTCCCACATACGTATTGAAATTATTTTCAGTGAGAACAAATTCATGCACTATTTGGGGGGAAATTTTTTATTTTTAGGAGAGGGAGACGAGAGTCTCACTTTATCTTTATCACCCTCAGCAGAGTGCCATAGCTTCATAGCTCACAGCAACCTCTAACTCTTGGGCTCAAGCAATTCTCTTGCCTCAGCTTCCCAAGTAGCTGGGACTACAGGCACCTGCCACAATGCCCAACTATTTTTATATTTTTTATTTTTTGTTAAGACATAGTCTCACTCTGTCATCCTTGGTAGAGTGCCAGAGTGTCACAGCTCACAGCAATCCCAAACTCTTGGACTCAATCAATCATCTTGCTTTGCCCTCCCAAGTAGCTAGGGCTACTGGTGCCCACCACAATGCCCCACTTTTTTTTTTTACAGATGGGGGGTCTCACTCTTGCTTAGGCTGGTCTCGAACTCTGAACTTAAGCAATCTACCGGCCTCAGCCTCCCACAGAGGGATTATGGACATTAGCCAGTGCACCTGACTGGAAAAAAATAATTTAAAAAGACAAAACTCTGGGGCAGCGCCTGTGGCTCAAAGGAGTAGGGTGCCGGCCCCATATGTTGGAGGTGGCGGGTTCAAACCCAGCCCTGGCCAAAAACTGCAAAAAAAAAAAACAACTCTAGCTCTAACCTTATTTATTTAATAAAAATCAAAACAACTCAGAGACCTGTGGACCTGCCATCTGCCCTTGCCACCTAGTAAACAATCACTAAATACAGCACCAAGAGTAGCAACTTCTTTGAAAGCTGTTAGAACAGGACTATCATAGTTCTATGCCTACCAACAAAAAGGCAATTCTAATTTCAAATTCTAACTCTGCAGAGAATGAAGCAATATGGCAGACCAGAAGATCGTTCAGCTGAGCTCTTCTAGAATGAATGGGGAAAAAGAGAGAACCCAGTCATACCTGGCACAAGGACTTTGGCCCAAATTATAGCGTGGGGAGCACAGCTAGAAGGTGGTAAGCTGGATACTGTGTATGATCCAGATGGGTAGAAATCTGATGAATTAGGCAAGTGACTGCAATAGGCTAGGATCGGCTAGCAGCACCCCCTCCTCTGAGACCTGGGATAGGAGGAAGCCTTTTCGGAGTTTTCAGTTGTTGGGGGAGCTACATGTTGAATGGCAAGCTTGGAAGAGCTGGCAAACTTGAACAGTATATAGCAAACAGATTTAAATGCCAGATGGAGTGGATTTACCATTGGTTTGGTGGCTGGTAAGAAAAATACTGACTCATGGCCAGGGGGCTGCCATTGTGGAAAGTTTGTGAGAAGGTCTTAGCAGAGGCCTACTGTGTTTTCCCGAAAATAAGACACTGTCTTATTTTTTTTTTTTTTCTCAAGAAGACAAAGACACACTAGGACTTATTTTCAGGGGATGTCTTATTTTTATTAAGTATAATACAACAATCTACATTTATTCAAATACAGGTAAGTCATCTTCTTCTGGAACCTGACAGGGGGAACCAACCTTGTTGGTGGGGCTGGTGCTAGTGATGCATGAACTCCTTTCCCCTAGCTGTTCGCACGTGCGCAATGGGATGCCTGTGACTGCAGTTATCACATGCACACCCTCACGACTGCGAACAGCTGGGAGAAAGGAGCTGTGGTAGATAAAAGGTATTCTTGTCTTCCTTACTGCTCCAAGCACTGGAAATGCAGGGCGTGGCTATGCAGATATGCTGCATAGCCACACCCATCACTAGGTCTTATTATCAGGGTAGGACTTATATTTAACAAATGCATAGAAATCCTGCTAGGGCTTATTTTTTGGGTAGGCCTTATTTTCTGGAAACATGGTATTGGTCCTCTTTATTTCATCTTCACCCTACCCTGAGCATTATGCTTCGTCTTTTATAACTTTTGTAATTTTAAATGAGTAACAAATTTCAAAGATCAAAAAAAAAAAAAAATGAAGTAGTCCATGAGCAGTGCTGCCCACCTCGGTTCATTGAATGGGAAGAATTTGTTTCAGTGAAAATGATATCACAATCTTTGGTGCATTCATTGTTTGCTTCTGAACTCCAGTTTTGCATAAATACACCTTGTTAGTAACTCCTCACTGGGTGTTCTGTTATGCCTTCTTTTCTGTTTGGAATTTGGGGGTTATTCTAAGGAATGCATCTGCATTTTATAAATGACTTTTGAAATCACTTCAGAGATATCTAGAGAAGAGTAAAATATCTGTATAAAAGGAATCAAGTGCTAGGAGAGGTGAAGGTGGGAGGAGAGAGGAATGTTGAGTCATTATGTCTACCTTTGCTTCATAAATAGCCTGATCATGGAAGGTCTCCTAACTCCTTACTGCACCAGTTTTAAAACATATGCAGAATCATGGTCTTCCACCACCTCTGTCTCTCAAATCAAGCCCCACCTCCCCCCAAAAGAATGCCAACAATGTGTTTTTATTTTCTTGTTATATAATGGTGCTTGAATTGCTACCATGTTGCCCACCTAATAATAGTCTCTTTGGAGTTAACAAAAGAGGCCACGGGTGGTGACAACCACTAAACAGTAGTGGAGACTGTCCAAGGAGATGTGTTTGGATGCTAACCTGGGCTAATAAGAGGAAGCAGGTTTGTATGTGACCAGGCAGAAGAACAGAAAATCAAGACAATTCAGAAGCCCTTTCTCTGCCTCTGCCACCTGCGCCAAACCTACAGGAGAGATCTTTAGGAAGCTGCTGGAGAGCCTGGCAGAGAGTTTACTGCCTTCTCTTCTCGCTAGTGTATAAGAATTCCAAATTGCCTCTTCTCTCCTTTCTCTTCTTTTGCTTAGGATCCATCTATGAAATTTCAATTTACCGCTGTGCATTGCCAAACATCTCCCCTGAGCTAGCTTACAACTTGTATATCCTGGCTCAGCGCCTGTGGCTCAAGTGTCTAAGGCGCCAGCCACATACACCTAAGGTGGCGGGTTCGAATCCAGCCCGGGCCACCAAAACAACAATGAGGGCTGCAACCAAAAAAACCCCAAATTGCCAGGCGTTGTGGCAGGCACCTGTGGTACCAGCTACTTGGGAGGCGGAGGCAGGAGACTCGCTTGAGCCCAGGAGTTGGAGGTTGCTGTGAGCTGTGATGCCATGGCACTCTACCCAGGGGGACTGCTTGAGGCTCTATCTCAAAAAAAAAAAAACCAAAAAAAAACATACAACTTGTATATCCAGCTCCCTATTGAATAGCTCTATCAGGATGTCTCCTTGGTGTTTCCAACTCACTGTGTTCAGAACGGAATCAATGATGTTACTCTCTGAGTCTGCTCCACCTTCTGGGTGCACCATCTCACCATCTTTGCTAGCAGTGAGGAGGGAAACTGGGAGACCTTGTCCCCAAACTCCCAACCCAGCATGTCACCATCACCAAATCCTGCTAATATATCTCCAAATTATTTTTCAAAGCTATTTCCTTCTCTCCATGTCTCCTATCAGACCACAGGGGTGAGGACTCCCCACCTCAGCTCTTGGCTCTCCACCCATTCTTCATGCGATAGCACAAAGCCTTTGGGGCCTGGTATGTTTGGGAATGTCCCAGATTTTAGAAAGGTGATACGGTATACATACCATATATTATAATATGTAACACCCCAGCAGGATCTGAGAACTTCATGTTCCAACTCATTAATATTTCTACATGGAAAAACTGATCACACTACATGGAGAAATAAGTCTGCATACAGCTTCAGACCAAATGCAGGTCAGCTTCTGTGTATGTCCTAAGCTGAGATAGGGTCTGATTTTGTCAACCAATGTGTTAATTGACCCTTTGTGTCCTGATTTCACTGCCCCAGTGTCACCCTTGACCTGTAGGACAAAATCTACTGGAACTTCCCAGCTGCCAGCAACTGAGTTCCCTGTGCTTCTTCAAGGTCAACATTTGCTCCTCCTTTCTCTGTCCCAGCACCCCTGGAATGCCTGCAGTTCCCCCAGCACAGTCTACTTTTTCTTGACTTTCTGCCTTTGCTTGCACAGCCCCTTCTGCCTGGAGCTCCCCTGCTCCCTGTCTGGCTCCCTCCAGAGCAGCTTTCCCTTACTAGCCTCCCACACATGTTGCAGTGGTTTGTTTTTGCATCCTGGGCTCCATGAGGGCCTTATTCTTGTTTACCTTTGTGTTCCCAGAGTCTCCCAAGTGCCTAGGGCAGTGTACTGAGCAACCACAGAAATAGCTCCCTGTCTTGCTTTCTCCCTGGAACACATTCACTGCACTCTTCTTGGTGTTCATGGGGGAACTGGAATTCCAGGTTTTAAAGCTGGCTTTCTCAAAAACAAATATAAGTGTCTGGGGCTGCCTAGACTTTCCCTCCAAATTTCCTAACTACACCTCCTAAGGATTGGCTTGAATTGACACAGAAATTTGTCTGTTCCCCAGACATCAATGACCCTGTGTGCTGCAGCTTTGTGTGATGCGCAGTGCAGAGAAACACAGGGGTAGAAGGTGGCAGGGATGCGGGGCAGCAGGACGGGGCCTTGGGAGGTGGGCTGCGTGGGTGGACTGCAGGGCTCAAGCATGGCTCCACCACCTGTTCTAGGTGGTTATGTACCTTGTTAAAGCCTCAGTTTCTTCGTTTGGTCTTCACCAAATGCATGCTGAGAGCAGCACCTGGTATGCTCAGTAAATCTCAGCGATCACAGTGGTTTTGTGTGTGCTGTGAACGAGTTGTCCACCTAATAATCTGAAAAGGAAAGTGTCCAGCTAGAATGGTGTCTTCTCATCAATGACAAGGAGGTGTGAGTAGTGGAGAGAGTATTTTTTTTATGACTCTGCGTCAGAGTTGGGGATGCTCAGGGAAGCCGAGGCCCCTGTCCACAAGAAAAGTGAGGTCCAGGAGGGAGACAGAGTGTGGATAAGCAAAGCACTGGGTAGTCAGGGAGGACTCAAAAAAAACGGTCCATGAATTATTTACTTTTTTGCTTTTAATAGATCACAGGGCCTTCAAGGTTATCTGTGTAAGAATGCCACTCTCATTTAGTTCTGTTCTGGTGTTTTTCTTTTTTTCAAGAATTGTTTTAACAGCTTTATTTGAGCCATAATTGACTAAGAGAGCTGTGTATATTTAAGGCATACCACTAGCTGTTGTGCTGTGCATGTGCACACGCTCATTAACATATCTCTCTGGCTCCCACTTAAGATCACCCACTCAGCAAATGTCAAGTGTTCAATGCAGGACCAGCCGCTGCGGGCACTGGGCTGTACCTTAGGTCTGCCGAATGTACTCATCTCGCCTAACTGAAACTTTGCTCCCTTTGACCAACAGCTCCCCATTCTCTTTCCCGCAACTTAGGCAATCACCATTCTACTCTCTGCTTCTGTGAGTTTGACTGTATCAGATCCCACATGTACGTAAGCTCATCCGGTCTTTCTGTGTCCGGCTTACATCACTGAGCAAGTCCTGCAGGACCAGTTATGGCATAATTTCCATTAAAAAAAATTTTTTTTATTGAAGTCTGAATAGCCATCGTATGTATACACTGCATTTTCTTTATTCATTCATCCGTCGGCTGATAAACATTTCTCATGGTAGAAAGAAAGGACTGAAAATCCGGTAGTGTGCTGGAAACTGTGCATAAATATAGGTGTTTACACCTGTCCCTTCTAACCCTCAAATGCTCTCTCTCATATTCCACAGCATCCCACTGGATCCTTTGGTGCCGTAAGATGACCAATATTCTGTATGATTTCTGGTAATAAATGCTTAATTTCATTCTGTTTCTTTGAACATTGATCATTCACTCATTTCTCTTTCTGCTGGTATTTATGGGACAATGGCTGTGAGCCAGTCCTGCATTAGGGACAGGGGAGGGGACACTGAGCAAAACCACTGCATTTCCACTCTCCTGAGCTCTCAGCCTGGTGGGAAGGAACGACAATAGAGTGCCCTGTAAGTTGGGGCAGTACAGACACGCAGAGACTGGAGATTCTATGATTTAGAAAAATAGGAACCCCTCCTGCTCAATTAGAACACTACTTGGTATCTTTACTTTCTCCAAATCTCTTGCTGCCTTGGAAAATCAAAACAAAACAAAACAAACCCAAGCCCAACAACACAGCTTTCCCAGCGTCCTCCTAAATTGTCCTTTTCTCCCCCTTCCTCTCCGCACCCGGGGCTGTGCCTCCTCGTGCCATGCTAGAGAGATCTTCCCGTGTTTACACGGCCCCATTATTTATAGGCTGCGAGCTTTTCCCTGTTGCTCCTCAGCGACACCACCCAGACGTGCAGTACATAGTTAGTTATTTTAATCTTTCCCAGTAAATCAAGTCTCCCAACCTCCCCATCATTTTTATTACTCGTCTCTGAACTCCCTTCAGCTCTTCTATGTCTTTATGGTATCAAAGTGCTCGGAATCTAATGTAATTTTCCAGGTGGGGTTTGCGAAAGGCTGTTAGAAAGGGCCTCTCACCTCTGTTCTCTGCTGATGAAACCATTGGGAACAAAGCCCAAAACTACATTAGCTCTTCTGCTGCTGTATCAGCTTTACTAACTCATATCTAATTCTCTTCTCACCAGCACCCTGGCAGCTCTTGCACACGCTCTGAACAGTTGCGCGGTGCACAGAACTGGCTTTGGTATTTCCACAATGGGTTTTGCTGGCTTTTAGCTGTTAGTCAGGGGATCAGCAGTGAGAAGAAGAAAAAAATTGAGAACAGAGACCTATGGAGCAGATATAGCAGTTTAATTAATAATAATTAAATAGTAACTGCTTGTGTGCTATGCTATTAGCTAGGCTGTGTGCTGAGATTTGTTTACGGATTCTCCCATTTGATACTCATAATAACTTTATCAAGCTGACTGAGGAAACTTGAGGCTCAGAGATGTTAGGCAAGAGTCTGGATGTCACTCAGCTAGAGGTAGTAGAGCTGGGTTTGAATTCAAGCCAGCTGGGCTATAAAGGCTTTGCTCCTAGGAACAAGGGTGTCCCACGAGGGGAAGTGAGAGGCAGGTGGTGACTGCAGAACGTGGCACTGAAGTTCACTCTTCAGGATTGCTCACTGAGGAATCATAGCAAGTACCATCTGGGCCTCATTTCCTCCTTCTGAGAAAGTGTGGATTCTCAGAGGACCGCTGCGATCTGTAACTACGTGAGTGAAGGTCAAATCCCTGGTGTAGAAGACACTCAGTGTCAGCATTCTTCTCCTTCCTCAACCCCACTACCCAGAAAGTGGCTTCAGGAGTCCCCCAAGCTAGAATCAGAATGCAAAGCTTAGGAAGACAGATCCCGACACAGTAGATCTTTCACAGGTTTAATTCTGAGCAACCGAGTTAGCTAATGATATAAAAACATTTCTAAAAGGAGCTTTATTTGAGGTGCATCTTAATGGCTGCTTGCCGGCTCTCAGCCTAGTGATACTTTTTGGCACCTCACTGTTGTGTTGCCTCCTCTTTTTTATGTCAAAATTAAAATTGTGCAATTCAGTTTTATTAACTCTAATAGTTATGTAGACTTTGATCAGGTGTCTATAGAAAATGTAATTTGATGGGGGGGGGATTAAGATAGAAATGGTATATTTACTGTGCATAAAGGTGGCTTTTTCTGAGAAAAAATAAATTTATACTTTGAAACTATTACTGTATTGAACAAATTTTCCTGGCTTCCCTCTATCCTAAGGTGACCAGATTTTAACATTGGTAAAGCAGGACACTATTGATGGGGGTGGGGTGGGGTGGTGGGGTGGTGGTGTTCTTAATTAAAAATTTGGTCTATATGGAGCAACAAAAAATTTCATAGAACGCAAAAATAGTATTGTAATATATATATTTTAATTTCAACATAAGTACAATTTATAAAGATAATACATTACAAAAAATTATGTATAGGGCGGGGCCTGTGGCTCAAAGGAGTAGGGTGCTGGTCCACCTGAGAGATCTTGCCCAGGAGGGGAGTAGGGAGTTTACATTAGCCTTTTCATTTCCAAATGAAGTTACATTAACCTCTTCATTTCCAAATGGAGCTACATTAGCGTGTTCTTTCCAAAAAACCAAAAATTGGGGACTTTTTAAAAATGCTGTGGGACACAGGACAAATTGTTAAAAATTGGGACTGTCCCGCCAAAAACGGGACGTCTGGTCACCTTACTCTATCCGCTAACTCCTCACAGGCTTCTTTCTATGCAGTAGCAGAGTATAGTCAAAAAGGTGTTACTACTGGAATCATGCAGATCTTGGACCCACGCATTGTTATTTTTTAGTTCTGTAAAATTGGACAAGTCATTTATTTGATTCTAATTTTAGTTATCTTTAAATTAGAATTTCTACCAATCAGTTGTGGTGAGGTATGAACGAGATAATACATCCTGTATAGTGCCTGATATCTAAGCAGGTGATTCACAAATTTTGTTTTCACTTACACTTAACTCTAACTTTCATTCTTCACTATAATTTGTGATCATTTACCAGACAACTCATGTATTGATGACTATTCCTAATTTATCCACTGTGTTTTCAGAATTGTTTATGTGAAGACTAACAACTATCCCACCACTACTATTATCATCACCACCTCTATCATGACCATCATACTCACCACCACCACCATCATCTCCAAAATTATCACCACAATCTTCATCAGCACCAACATCACTGTCCTCAACACCACCATCATCCTCATCACCACCACCATCAACATCATCAGCAGTTGAGTTGATGTGCCAGCACATTGAGTGCCAGCACCACACTAAGCACTTTATAAACATGTTCTCATTTATTCTTCACAATTAGCCTATAAAGAGGTACTATTATTATTCCAGTTTTGCAAATGAGAATACTGATGCTTGGAGAGGTTAAGTCACTTATTCAAGGTCATCAAGCTATGAGAAATAAAAAAGAGATACAAGCTGTGAGTCCTGCCTTGAGGGTATATGATCTGTTGGGGAGCAAAATTAAAGCATATGCAAAATTTGTGACCTTTAGAAGACAAGGGCCAAATTGCATGGTTCAGGCTGGAAATACTGCACTTGTGCAGGGAACAGGGACTGGTGAAGGTCAGTGTGTGCATTAGGTTATTTCATTTTATGGAATTAACACTTATTTGGGTTCCCCTAGGTACCCTTAGGTATGGTATGCAAGGGAAACGGCAACCTCTGCCACTCATTAGACTTCACAAGAACCCAGAAAATGTCCTACAGATAGGATTCTTAGGGAAAAATAAAAACTGAGTTAGACTTGGCTCATGGAAACTGGACTTAGGAAATCACACTGGATCCTAGGGTATAGTCTCCTGGCCTGGCAGAAGCCAGAATCCTGACTCCTCTTTCTACGGCTCTACTGTTAATGGAACTTGGCTACTGGCTGGCATTTCACTCCTGCTCCTTTAAGGACTGCCCCCTTTGTTTCTGCAGAGGCTTCCCAGAGAGGGGTTGCATCATTTCTGGCTGTGCTTCGCCGTCCTTCTTTAAGCAGACCTTTTGCATCTGGCAAGCTCACTGGACCCTGGGCAGCCTACTGACTGTCAGCCTAGGTTAAGAGTCCACCCTTACCCTGTTAGCTCTGGCTAAAGGATCTCAACCATATGGAACATGGTGAAGAGGGCAGAAGGGCCCCTTGGGACAGCTGAGTCTTCAGGGTTTGTTCACAAAAGTTTTCATCTCAGGGGAGCTCTGGGTGCATCTTGATTGGTATATTGTTTGCAGCAAAGGAAGACACTCTGAAGGAGTGGCTCTTAATGGGCAGGAGTTTTAAAGGGGATATTTTGGTCTGAGAGAAAAATATCTTAGAAAAGGCACAAAGGATGGATTGAGATTAGCTTTTGGTAGCAGAGGTCACAAGGGGAGGAAGAAGTAAAATTAGGGTCAGCTATGTGGACCAGATCAGGGCCTTATGAGTCAGGCAGAAATGTTTGGACACTAGTTGCAAGACACTAGTGAGCCATTAGGGTTTTGGAGTATAGCAGCAATGTGAATCTGAAATTTAAGAAGAATCAGTGTGGTTGAGGTAAGATGCATAGGTTGGAGCGGTAATACCAGAGGCAGGGGTTCTAGTCAGGAGGAGGATGCTTTTATCTATTTTAGATGTGTGGTCAGGAAACAGGAAAACAATTCTTTCCCAGAGATTTTAGTTCTTTATCTTCAACCACCTTTTAGGAGTTTTAGAACTCTTCCAGACTTGGGCAGATATGTTCACATGACTGTTTATTAGAGACTCTCATGGTCCAGTTTGAACAACAAAAGACCAATTTCAATGAACTCAAATATAAAGTAGGTTGGTAATGAGTCACAGGTTGTTTTAAAAATAGCTATTTTGTTTGGCTCAGAGGCCTGTAGCTCAGTGGCTAGCTCTCCAGCCACATATACTGGAGCTGGGGGGTTCAAGTCCAGCCTGGGCCTGCCAAACAATAATGACAACTTTACCCCCAAATAGTCAGACTTTGTAGTGGGCTCCTGTAGTCCCAGCTACTTGAGAGGTTGAGGCAAGAGAATCGCTTAAGCCCAAGAGTTTGAGATTACTGTGAGCTGTGATGCCATGGCACTCTACTGAGGGCGACACAGTAAGACTCTGTCTCAAAAAAAAAAAAAAAAAAGCTATTTTGTTTACTGAATTCACCTGCTTGCTAAATTCCTGAACTAAACTCCCATTATAATAGCTCTTGCTATTGTGTTTTTACCCCTACATTTTCTGTTCTTACCCTTTCTTTTCAAGAACTCTGTTTTCAAGTTTTTGCAGAAGCTACCTTAAATTTTATTCTTTAATTTTCATGTGGTCTTACATGCTACTGACTGAACACCACGAAGTTAACTACCCAACCCTCTGTGGTCCCTCTTGAAAACTCAATGTATTGAATGTATAAGTTTCATGAGCGTATAATGCATAAGTTTGATGAGCTTTTCTTCAAGGAAGTGCTTTGTAGTCTCTGAAAACTTTATTAAAATATAAAATGTAAAAATAGCAAACAGCACACAATGATGGTTTGCTCCCTTTGGCCTAACATGAATCATTTGATTTTTCTATTGTGTTTGAACACATTCACCATATTTCATAAAAGCCAAGATACCATTGATTGGAAGATCCACCATTGTTTAATGTACTGCTATTACTAGGACATAAAATATATTGCTAATTAAACTAAGATAAACATGAATGTAAAATACTATCTGCACTTAGAGATATTAAAGTGGGAAAAATGTGTTTAGGAATTGGTGAATTGGGATGGGTTCCAAGAATCTTTTGAATCATGTTTTCAAATGGAAAATAAACTAGTGTAAGCCTTAATTCTAGCCCAAACCTTTGCGTAATCCTCACCTGAATACTACCTACTCTTGGGGCTAACCTATCCTTGACCTAACCCACTCCTATCTTCTTTCCTACTACCTCCATACAGCCGATCACTCAATTCTTTTGATATTATAGTAGGAGCTATTCATGAGTGGGTGACTTCCTACCTCTACTGCTATCACCTTCACTGGGATCTTCATTCTATCTTATCCAGGTTCTTGTGAAACCTGCTCCTTATCTCCTCATCTTGGGTCTTGCCCTTGTCTGCCCTTCTATACTGGAGGCAACTATTTTTCTAAAATTAAAATCTATTCATAGCAGTTTTCTTTTCCTTCTAAGGAAACTGCCTTTTTTTTTCTCCTTTGCCTAGCAAACACCCAGCTCATATGTCACTACTCATAAGGTGCCTTTAGTGAAACCTTGGATAAATTTTGGGTGCATTATGCTCCCTTTAACATTTTGTTCAGAAAAAGACCCATGGTCTGGTGTTAGGTGAGGATGCAACCAGGGTGGTGTAGAGTCAGCGCTGGTAGTGGATGAGGGTGAGAAGTATTCTGTCCATCATTTGACTAGCAGGGTTTTGGGGTAATTACTGAACACAAAACATGGTTGTTAAGAGACTCAGATGTGAGCTGAGAGGTTCCACAGTCCTAGCATGAGGAACTAAGAGGTGAGGTTAGGAATAGGAAAGGGTGTTGGGCTGAAAGGATGACAAGATTAATACCTTCACTTGGCTCTTTTTGAAGCTATTTTTCTTAGGCTCTTCATAACTGGTTTGATTTTGGATCTAAGGCAGGAGTTGACAAGTTATAGGCCACAGGCTGAATCTGCTTGTTGCCTGTTTTTGTAAATAAAGTTTTATTGGAATCCAGGTGTGCTCATTTGTTTATGTCACGTGTCTGACTGCTTCTGCATAGTAACCACAGAGTAGTTGCAACAGACCCTTTGTGGCCTGCAAAGTCTAAACAGATTTCCTATGTGGCACAGTATAGAAAGAGCTGCTGACCCCTGATTCCAGGTGTCTTGTTTGACACTTGACACAGTCACTTCTTGTGCACCCCCCAAAATAAAAAAAGTAAATGATGGAATAAGTCAATAAAAATAAAGAGTGAGTTAAAAGTAGCACATAAAAAGAAAATAAAAAAAATAGTAAAAGCAAAGGACTGCTTAAAAAAACAATAGATCCAAGGTCCAAGCCAAGGTCTTTGTCTGAATTAATCCCTTTGAAAGTGCCTGGACAAATGCTTTCTGTGTCTGTGATGACAGTGGGATCACTGGCCAGGAGAGAGGCTTTGAGGAGCGAGAGGGAGCTGTGGGCAGGTTGGCCTTTGGGGCCTTATTGGGGAGGCCATCTCCTTTCTATCCTTCCCTTCCTCTGCCCTGTGTCCCCGTCCACTTCTGCCATGCTCACCCCATCCTTACTGTCATGCCCCTGGTCTGGGACATGACATGGGCACTCCCTTCTTTCCTTCCATCTGTGGTCACACTCGGCGCTAATCCGAGCTTAAGAAATCCAAACTCGTGCAGCTGTGAAGACAGAGGCAGGAGCAAGAAGCTCTGTTTCAGAGAGGGTTCGAGTCTCCTGCCCTGCTGAGGAGCCCACAGTTCCTGAGAGAACATATGTCACCCAGGAGAGACATTTGGAAGAGATCATCTGATTCCCTGGCAGGCTCAGCCTAAGAGTAGCCTGGGGCCTGGAAAGGATATTTCTGTCTTCTTTCTCAACAACTTTTTTGCTATTTATATTCAAATGTCATCTTTTGTCGAGGGTCTGTGGTGAGAAGAGGTAATGGGAGTTCTCAGGTGAGTAGCTCAGGGGCACCAAGACCAGCCCCCTGGATAACCTGACAGTGTGGCTTGAATCCAGCAGGGCCATATGTCGTGTAATCCTAACCTGGACCCTCTGCCAAGCCGAGCTGTTCTTATTGTCATTCAGAGCAGTTTCCAAAAGAGAAATCTGGAAGGGCGTGGGGATTTCTGGTAGCAGCAGAGGTTTTGCCAAAGTCAAGTTGTAAATGTGTGTCTGATCAAATATCAAGGCAAAATGACCCATTGATTAAGTAGTTAATGCTGGGGCTGTCCTGGCCCAGGGGTTGGCTGGGATGGGGCAGGGCAGAGAGGGAGCCATGGGCAAGGTTCCTAGGATTGGGAATGGCGTGGTTTACAGAACATGATCAGTGATGGCACTGGCATCTGGTGCATCAAATGACAACCCCAGCTCACATACGAGCAGAAAACCCACCCGCCAAGCCCATTGTCCCAACTTTCTATGACCTATGGGCCATTTCCATTGCAACACTCCTCAGCCACTTGTTGTTTTCCTGTGGGGAATTTTTCTTAATTCTATGAAACACATCATATCACAAATCCCTTCTGTTCAGTAGCTGCAGGGTTGCAATACTGAGGGCTGATGACTGTGCATGTGTGAGCGGGTGTTGGGACACACACAGCATGAGGGCAAGGGATGGATGAACAGTCAGAGTGCTACTGGAAGGCAGGGAGGCAGGAAGCAGCACTGTCAGAGGGATGGAGAAAAGTTTTTATGGAAGTGAGATCCAAGATTTGAGATGGGTCTTGAGAGAGGGTGGAATCTCAATGAGAGAAAAAAGCAATCCATACAGAGCATGAGAAAGGGGAGAGAGGCAGGACAGTAGATGCATATGGGGGAGCAGAGGCAGCTTGGTTTGAAGAATGGATGGAGTGTGGGAAGAGGTAGGTTAGGTGAGGATAAGGTTTGGCTAAGAGTGGCAGAAAACCAAAAGTAATCATGGCTAACAATAAAAATCTACAAATTGAACAGATCCAGGGCTGGAATGATATTCCATTATGTTAGGCACCATGTTCCTTCTACTTCCTTACTCCTCGGTGTGGGCCTTTAGTGGAAGGTCCAAGATTGTAGCATCATTGTGATGATTAATTTTAAGTGTCAACTTGACTGGGCTAAGGGATGACCAGATAACTGGTAAAACATTATTTTCAGGTAAATCTGTGAAAGAGGTTAGCATTGGAATCAATAGACTGAATAAAGATGATCTTCTCTCACCATTATGGACAGGCATCATTCAATCAGATGTAATAAAAAGTAGAGAAAGGGTGAATTCTCTCTCTTTCTTCTTGGATGTCCCTAGACTTAGAACATCCATCTTCTCCTGCTCTTAGACATCAGGCTTCTGGTTCTTGGGCTTTTGGACTCTAGGATTTATACCAGGGCCTTTCCTCTCTTCTTGTACAACCAGCTTACCTGGGTCTCCAGCTTGCAGATGGTGTGTTGTAGAACTTCTCAGTCTCCATAATTGTGTAAGCCAATTCCTATGATAAATCTTTTATACATAAAGATATCTATATAGCCTATTGGCTTTGTGTCTTTGGAGAACCCTGACTGATATAATCATATTTTAGACATCAGGATGGAGAAAGGGACAAAGAAGGAGAGAGAGGAAAGGGCATATGTGTCCTGCCACTTTGAGATGGTTTATAGAAACAGCTACACAAAACTTTATGTTCATTCTATTGACTAGAATTTAGTCACACAGCCACACTTAGCTGCAAGGGAGTCAGGAAAGCACACTCTGTATTTTAGGTGTCTGTGTTCCCAGCAAATTGCATGGGGTTGTGTTACAAAAAAAGGAAGAGATAATGTACTTTAAAGGGACAACTGGTAGTACCAGCTTTCTAGCATGGTATATATCATCTCCAGGGGGAGAAGGATATATACCAAACTTTGGGTTGGCAGTATGATGAAAGGAGTGGTATGAAAGGAATATCTTAGGTAGGTGAATTGGTCAGTTGCATGTAGACAGATTAACAGGAGAAGAAAGAGAAATGAGGTGAGCTGGAAGGCTACTGTAACATTGCAACAGGAAATCAATAGTATCAAGGAGAATGGAACAGAGCACATAGACTCATGATTCATTGCAAAGAAGATGTAGCATTGTTTGTCAGTTGAGGGCAGAAGTGAAGAAGTCAAGGATGATGTGGAAGTTTTGAACCTGTGTGCCAGAAAGAACAGGGTTGGAGATATTTGAATTAGTCACCATTAAGAAGAGATGATTTAGGGAAGATTATGATAGATTTGAAAATTTGAATTTAAAGTTCCAGTAATAAGGCATAAAATGGGCAGCTGAACTTATGAGTCTAGAAAGGTAAGTTAATGAGTTGCTCATGGGCCATATGGAGCTTTCAGTGGTGATTTATTGGTTCCTCATGGGGTTGACTTGTATAACACGTAAAAATTGAATTAGTTGTAAATTAATTAATTATTAAAATCTGCATTTATGAGTTCTCCTGAAAAATATCAAGCTGTGAAATCACTGGGCCTTAATTCCTACATGATGATTGACTAGAGCTGTCAGTGAACTGTGTGCCCTCCATTTTAAAGCTGCAGTCCCCACTACTCCCTATAATCCTTTAGTTTAGCCTGTTTTAGTCATTTCTATTATCTGCCTGATCTTGGAAGTTATTTGAGTGTTCAACCCCTCATTCTATAATTTGGAGAAATGTTAGGACCACAGATATACTTTTGGTTTTTGGAAGAGAGAGTTGAAGCCATTGAGATGAATGAGACTGATGGAGGAGAGAGCCTAGAAAGAAAAGAGAAAATGGGTCTAGGGATGCTGGGGCCCTGTGTAGTTGGGACTCAGAAGGACAAGTGGGGCCCATAATATAGAGAAGAGGGATGGTATCAGACAGAGGAGTTGGAGAAAAGCCACTGCAATGTCACAGCCAAGAAACCAAAGCAGAAAAGGATTTTAAGAGAGACATCAGCCAATGTCTGATGCTAACAAAAAGTGGGAGGAAAATGAGTCCAGGCCAAAGGCCATTTGCTTTGGAAATCAGAAGGTCTTGCTGAGTTTCAGTAGAGTGGTGAGGGCAGAAGTCGAGTTGGAACACTGCACTGATGCTCCTGGGAACCTGAGCTCATCAGTGTGGAGGTGATGGGCGTTAGGCAGGGTAGGGCTGGTCTGTAATCTGCCTTACTTGAAACTTCTCAATGTCTCGGTGAGAGCCCCAGGCACAGACTGGGTGAGAGAAACCATCCTCCAGGCACAGGAAGGTCTCTCCTTCCAGGGACGCACATCTATGAAGTGCCCAGTTACCTCAGTTAAGTTTGCAGAACCCTTGGAGTCAGGTCTCATGATTTGCATGTTATAGATGAAGGAGCTAGAGCTTACAAAGGTGACGTGATTCGATCTGAGGGATTCACATAGTCACAAAGTTGAAGGGGAAGGTTTGCAGGTGACCTCTGCCACCTCTGCTCTTTGCATACTCCAGCCAATTCCAAGGCCCTGTAGGGGCTGAGCCACTGTTTTACCTTGTCTCACTGAGGTCTTAGCATATGAGGTTCCAGTCATATTTATGGTCAGAAAAAAGCCTTTCTTACAACTTTTTAGCCTTGTTCTATTCAATAGCTACAGCTTACTCTAAGTGGCTAAAAGATACTCAAGTTTTAAGGCAAAAATAACTTATTTTCAGTCCAACTTTGTTTTATCCGAATTCGCTAACATCTTCTCAGGCTCAGGTTATTTTGGCAAATTGTGTGCCATGAATGATATCCACATTATCACCGTGGAAAAGGAAAACTGTGATCAGCCAATTAGTGGATTGGATTTATTTCATTATAATCTTTAATGAATTCTTTTTTTTTTTTTATACAGAGTCTTACTTTTTTGCCCTCAGAGTGCCACAGATCACAACAACCTCAAACTCTTGGGCTTAAGCGATTCTCTTGACTCAACCTCCGAAGTAGCTGGGACTATAGGTGCCCACCACAATACCCTGCTATTTTTAGAGGCAGAGTCTCGCTCTGGCTCAGGCTGGTCTCAAACCTGTAAACTCAGGCAATCCACCTGCCTCAGCCTCCCAGAGTGCTGGGATTATGGGTGTGAGAGCCACCTCGCCTGGCCTGGTCAGAATTCTTAATCCCATTTTGTATGTAGGAAGACAGAGGCAATGGGACGATACCCACTCATAGAATCCTTAATGCACAGTGGGGACTTGATTCCTACTTGAACGAATGAATGGTACTCCCAATGGCAAACTGACAGAACAGCTCCATACCTGCCCATGCACCCTGCATCTTCTCTGGTGGGAGGGAGATGCAGGCAGAGTTCAGTAGTCAATATTCTTAGAGTCTCCCCATTTCTATTACTCTTCTGTCCCCTTGGGGAACCATCAACATCTGCAGTAGTAATAGCTAACATTTCTAGAGTACTTACAATGTTCTGGGTGTTGGGATAAGTGCTTTACCTTGCATTTATTCCTTTTGTTTTTGCAGGAACTCCTCCCAGTAGGGACTCTTATTTTCCCCATTTTACAGATGAAGAAACAGAGGCTGGGGGAGCTGGAGGATTTTGCCCAAGGTTACGCCGTCAGTAAGTGACAGAGCTAGTCTTAGATTTACTCTTAGCCATGGCACTCTGTGCCCACTGTGGAATCAACTGTCTCACGAGGAGACCCAGCATCAACTAGTTTAATATTCAGCCCTCCTTCTGAGGCCCTTGATGTGATCGCTTGATGATCTTGACCCAGGAATTGCTGCTCCTATATCTGTCTGACGCTTCTTTGGGTTGAGGTGCCCCTTCCCCTTCATTTTCAAAATAGGGGAGTTCAGACCATGTGATTTTCTGATCTCAGAGCTGGACACACCATCCCATAAAGGATTGTTCCCTGACGATTTATTTATATGAAAAATTTTGCCAAAGAGCAAACATGAACATCTCTTTGCTTCTGTATTTAATGGTATCACTATTGAAAAGAACAAAATGACCAAAAAACAAACCAAACCAAAACACCCAAACACTATGATCGTCCTGAAAAACCTGGGGAGAGAGCATTCTTGCTTAGTGGCCTCTGTCATCTCTTTTATTCTAAGAATGGCTTTGTCAGGTTGGATTGGGCCCAGATTGCTGCACAACTCCTCAATGCAGATGGCTTCTCCTCTGGGAAGTAGCGACGCTCGGTAATGGCCCCTCGTGTTAACAGGAAACATAAGGTGGGGATGGGCATGGGGCTTAACAAGGTATTTATCACAGTGATTGTGCCCAGGGGTTTCTCGCAGTGATTGCTTCATAAATTTTAGTAATCTTTCCTCCTCTGATTTATGTGGCTCTTCTAGAGGGCATTGTTCGCAGTACATTAATGCGGATGCTAAATATAGCTGGAAAGAGCCCAGTCCCTGAGGCTCCAGTGCCCACTGGCAGGCAGGCATCTGCCAGTCAATAACCTACTTTTGTTCTAGTTTTTCTTGCTAGAATATATCATGCCGTAGCGGCTATTTATATCTGGAAACCATTCAGAAAGTTGTTAGAAATCCTTCCCGCGGCAGCGCGCTGCCCTCCCAGAAGCTGCTGAAGTGTAAATATGTGGCGAGGCATTCTTCCCAGCAGCCCTGGCTGCACAGAGTGACCTTGATGGGCTCCATCCTTCCTTTGAAAACAAAAATACCAACTTGGAATTTTAATTAAAAGGCAGTGAATGGGCTATCAAGCTCAGTGCGTTGGCTGAACTGCTGTTCATCGCAATGTGGATTTGAGGTCACCATTGTGAAGCCTGTAACATTAACTTATCAGGGAAAACACATCAGCTGAATTTATCTACAGGTTCACCAGGAGCCAGAGAGGCTCAGATGAAGAACGCTTTTTTTTTTTGTTCATGAAACAAGCACAGCCAAGAACAGTGGGAATTATGTTAGGGCAATGCCAGCCGCTGAGGGAGTGAGGGGAGCCACACAAATTGTATTCTCCACCATGTGGAACCTATTGGTTTAATGTCACAGAGAGAGTTGCCTGTGCGGTGGTGACATTATCAAATGGCTCCGTTTGGTTTAGTGAGACTCTTGGAACGCTGGTGGTTCAGCTTTAGAACTGGCCCATAAAATGAATTAAGTCTGCTTAAATGGGTTGTTTTGCATTGAAAATATTATTTAAAGCCTTAAAAAAAATAGCATCATTGGAACCTGGTATTGGTTTACATTACTTTGTGAAGAGGCATGCACACTGTTTATTGCAAAGACCTCCTGATTTCAAGATTAAAAAAAAAGCCTCTAAATAGAGGGATTATTCCTATCTGAGGTCTTTAGATGATGACGGCCTTGAGTAGCCCTGGCAACTTGCATCTGGAGCCTGCACATTGTGGGGCTGTGGGGCAGGGGTCCCTAACCCAAGTCAGCTGCAGTTTCCCTTGGCAGATTTTCAAAGAAGCACATTCTGGGCCCTGCCAAAATATTCTTATATGATGAGTCTGAATTTGTGTTTTAAGGAGTCTCTCAGAAGATTTCGACAATTGATCAGGATTAGAAGCTCTTGGTTGAGGAACTTTTGGAAGTTCGATCCAGTTGTGGGATAAAAACAAATGAGATTTTCACAGAAGAGGAAAAGAAGGTGAAGTCTCAGGTGAGACACCTGTTATTTCCTCCTGCTTCTCTTGTGAGGATATCGGGGATGCCACACAAGAAGATGGATGAACTCACTTGGTTACAATGTTCCTTGTATCGCCTCCCTTAGTCCTAACAACCTGGCGTGGTTATTCGTAGGCCCATTTATAATAAAGCAAACTGAGGCATAGGGCTCTCACATTCCCTGCCCAAGGTGTACAGCTGTGAGCTGGAAGGCAGTGGAAGCCCTGGCTTCAGCCACTCTTTCCTGCCTTGCCTCAGCTTCCTCTTGGGTTGTGACATCTCAGCTGTTTTCATTCACTATCCACATCTACAGAACTGAGTTTCTCCCTACTTATATAAGCTGAGGGGCAGGAAACTAGCACCCGTATATTCCAATCCCTCTGCTGTTCACAGCATCAGGCTTCAAATCTAGCCCAAGGTCTAGCACAAGATTTGCAGCCTCCATTATCATCACTGATACTCTATCATAACTGATTTCAATTTGAACACTGAAAATTTCACATCAGCGATTAGATGTGTGCCTTGGACCCATCTGTACCAGGCTGGTCTTCTTGAATTGCTCACTTCCACCCCACCAGGGTCTCTCTTCTGTCTTGTTTCATACACCCATGCCTCAGAGTGTCCTGTTTACCCTGTGCCAGAGTGACATGCAGCAGGGATTCAGTACATGTTGGCCAAGGAGTGGAGCTGACCATCAGGCCTCACCTCAGCCATACTAATGGCTAAGGCTCTGCCCTGCAACAGAGTACAGGGGGCCCTGTGAGCATGTTTGCCCTGGGAATCATCATCTGAAATCCCATAGGTTGGTGGCATAAGTTCTTCCATACAGGATAGGCCTGGGCCTGGAATGTGGGGCAAAAGGCCAGGCAGGAAGGGATAAGGCCTCAGAACTACCTGAAGCCCAGACCAGGGTGTGGCCAGGGAAGCCCACTGAACTTGGTGTCAGCTGGAAAAAGCAGGGATGGGGGATGGCTTTGGGAGCAGAGGCCCTATAAGGATTGAGTGTGGGACAGGGTGACAAACAGAGCCAGGTGCTGGAGGGAGCAGCTGCAGCTGCACAGAGAACAATATTTATATGTGTACCATGTGGGAAGCATCGTGAGCCACATGCTGGAATTTTTGAGCCACTGCTCCCAGCTTCTCGCACACCATGCCCAGGAGCTTCTTCCAAGAAGAAAACAGTGACGCGGATGTGGCCACTTCTTGCTTACATGTTGTTTAGTAATCTTTGAATCTTCAGTGCTCAGCGTGCACCATCAGGCGTGCACTACACACCCCAGAGGTCCCAAGAGCCAGTCTGCGTACTTCCAGAAGTCAGCTGTCTCTCCACCTTTGTGGCCGCTCAGTCCAGGGCTTCCTGATGTCTTCCGGATAGGGCCAAAGATCTCTTGGGGTTTCTAGTCTCAGTCCTTAGTCTCCCTCCCCTCTGGTTTGCCCTTCATCCTCTAGGGCAGCAGTTCTTAACCTGTGGAACTGTATTAAAGGGTCTTGGCATTAGGAGGGTTGAGAACCACTGCTCTAGGGGATATCCTATAAAAGAAATCTGATTATCACCTTGAGTAAAATCCCCCTTGTGTTCAGAGTAGAGGCCTCACTCTCTGGGGAGGCATATGAACCCTGCTTTGGTCTGGCCCTTGAAGGCCCCATGCTCACTCTCAGGCTGATGCCCCTGTGACTGCCCTGTGCTCACACCACCCTTCCTCAGTGCCACCCTGGCCCACCCTGGCCTATGGTGAGCTCCCCTCCAGGTTTCTCCTTTGCCCCCTTTGCTGGGCCACTCACCTTTTCTGGGTTTCTCCTCTGTGTTCTGCAGCCCCACTTAACCCACCTCAGCACCATCACACTGTGGACTCTGATGTGGCACAAGTACTGACAGCTTACGCATCCTGTTTGGTCTGGATACCAACAACTTCACAAGATGCCCAACGTGTAGCAGGCGCAAAAGCACATGCTTTGTTCACAGTGGGTTTGCTCTGACAGATTATTTACCATTTGCATGTTTGCATAAATCATGGCAGATCAACACCTGGTGTCAGCAGCTCTCCTTAGGGATCATTAGACTGGTGGGTTCAGGGATGTGTATAAGGAGTAGCAGGTGTATACATGTGGTGCCAGTGTGGTGAAACTGCAGAGAATGCATATGGCACCTAAGCCCCAGGCCTCTTTATCCCTAGGACCAAATAACTTCCAGCTGTGCACGTGAGCACACCCAGCTTTCTGGGGAGCCCTGGAAAAGCAGAGCGCACACATTCCTGTGTGTTCTGCCTGGCGTTCGCTCAGTGCCCTGGACAGGAGAGAGCTTCATAGACCCTGACAGCCCCACGAGCTCATGTGTGTCCAGCTTTACTCTGGCAGGAAGCAGAGATCTCTGGTTGTGAACTATCCCTGGGCAGCCTCATTTCCATATGGGTGTGTTATTTTGAGCAAGCATCAACGAGGGAAATAAACATCTGTGGCGTTGTGTAACTCAGCTTTCATCTTGCCCCCAACAGAAAGTGGGTCATTGAAACGTGGGTAGAAAACAACCCAGGTATTGCCACTGCTCACAAAAGATGATTAAAGTCCTCCTGGGTTGTTCTGATACCACAGGCTACGTTCCCGTGACGTGGATGGCAATGTTAAAAGGACTGAGTCGCAGGCCTTCTGGGAGACCTTGGCCCTTTGTCTGATGTGTCAGTTTTGATTTTTATGATTGATGATGCAGTGAGTCAACAGAATAATAACACAGCAGCCTGTGTGGAAAGTGTGCTGAGGGGCCATTCTGCTTTCATTCTATATAAATTTCACAAATGTCTGACCCATGTGATTTTAAATAAGCAAACAACAAACCCAAAGCCTTTGAGACATGATGTTTCTTGATTGTAGTGGTAATTTTCTATTTTAATCTGGCTTTTTCTTTTGGAAATGGGCAGATTCTATCAGGTTTAGAGAGAAAAGGATCCCCAAGGAGTCTCTCTCTGTCTAAAAAGCAACATTGCTATTTTAAAAATATGTGTGGGTAAATCACATTACATATAACATTTCATGGGTATTTAATACAATTTTTCAATAAAGAACAATTTTAAGTAGATATTGAGAGTAAAATGGTTATTTATGCCAAGGTTGGGTGATTCCTCGGTAGTCCCCAAGGAAATATCTTGTGCTTTGGTTTAGAAAGAAATTTTCTCCAGAACACACTTGAGATTCTTTTCACTTGACTCATTGATGTCAGAGGAGAGGTTGGGGTCATCAGTTCTTCGGGTTGTGAGTTTGTAGTCCTATGGAGCCCCTAAAGTCAAGTTCCATCAGATATGTAGCGTTAAGAGTATCAACCATAGTGATGATGCTGAGGGTACAGAGACAATGGCTCGCGTGTACTGAACACTGATTATGTGACAAGAGTTCTCTGTGTATCATCTCACTTAATTCTGCCACTTAGTAACTATGAGTAGGCCCCTTTTACAGATGAGGAAACTGAGGCCTCTGTACATTGTCTGAGATCACTCAGTAAGTGACAGAGTCAGGATTTGATTTAGGTTGCTTGAGTCCAGACCTGCCAAACATCTGCTCCCTGAAAATGTCATCCTGACCCCAAATGGCTGAGGTCTACTTGAATCTATGCAACTACAGGCAGAGCTATAGACTAAGACTGATGGGACAGGTGATGGCATCATGACAAAAAAGACTTCCACCTCTGGTTTCAATCTCAGCATAAAAATAATATGTTTCTCATTTATTATGTGGATTCTCTTGGATGCTGTCCCTGGAAAAGTGAGCTGTGAATCCCGCTGGAGACCTAGCTGGGCTGATCTGAGATGTGAGTCCGGGACCTTTGTGTGTGTTCCACAGAGAGTGTTCCAGAGTGTTCCTCCTGGCCACTTCCCCATCTCCTCCAGATCACACCCTAGGAGGTGGGATCTCAGCCTTTTGGGGTGCTATGTGATTCAAGGGCCATTAATAGGATTTTATCCAAATTCCTAGAGTAGTGACAATATTCCAAACTTCACGTGCCATAAAGCTCACTTGGGAACTGCTGTGGCTGAGCTGTGTCTCCCGAAGATATGTTGAACTTCTTGCTCCAGCACCTGTGTATGCAACCTTGGAAATAGGGTCTTTGCAAATGTAATCAAGCTGAGGTCAAAGAGGATGAGAGTAGACCCTGATCCAATTATTGGTGTTCTTTTTTTCTTTCTCCATCCTGGAGGAGGAGGCACAATCATAGCTCACTGCAGCCTCAAACTTTTGGGCTCAAGTGATCCTCCTGACTCAGCCTCTCAAGTAGCTGAGCCTACAGGTTCCTGCCACCATGCAGGGCTAAAGAGGTCTTGCTGTGTTATGAAGGCTGATCTTGAACTTCGAGCCTCAAAGGATCCTCCCACTTTGGCCTGTCAGAGTTCTGGGCCTGTCAGAGTTCAGAGTCCCTGTGCCTGGCTGGTATTCTTATAAGAGGAACATTTGGACACAGAGACAGGCAGTGAAAGTGGGGGCATGATGCCATCTCCAGAGATACAAGACAGGCCAAAAAAGGATTCTCCCCCAGAATCTTGGAGGCAGCCCAGGCCTGTTAAAACACCTTGATTTCAGACTTTCAGATTCTAGAATGGTGAGACAATCAATTTCTGTCATGCTAAGTCACTCAGTATGTGACAATTTGTTACAGCAGCTCTAGGAAGCAAGTAGAAGAGTTTGTTTAAAATACAGATTCCTGGACCCCCTAACCAGATTCTGACTCATGGGTAGGGCTCGTGAAAATGTGTTTTTCATAAAAAGCCAGGTGATGCTTAGGAGGGAACTGACAGGGTGGACTGGATCCAGAATCACATCCATCACCTTCAGCATCGAGACTACAGATGATGATGTTATAAATTTATTTCATAGGTCAAAATATGCTTGGTTGTTCCTGTAAATGATAAATTTTAAAAAATAAAAAATAATCCATGCTACTGGCTTATGGGAGACGGTGTACAATGTAGGTGTCTTGAGCTGGTGTTTTAGATAAGAGCCCTTGCTATCTTGCACACCTGTCTGGGCTCTGAGGCCTCCGTTCAGGTTCACACCCTGTCTTATCTTTATGACCTTCTTTATCTTTAGCATTCTAATGTTGATCCAATTGCTGGGGGGGGGAGGCATTGTTTTGAACCAAAGGATACAACTCAGTGGTGTTTGAAATACTTTTACGTAACTCCAACTGCCTTCTGGGCCTGTATCCCCCATCCACTCTGTAGCCAAAGAAATCTCTGCAAGTACGGGTCTGACTGTGCATTAATCTCCCTCTCTGAGTCCAACCTCCTTAGCATGGTGTGAGGCTGCTCTTTGTAGCTTGGGCCCTATTGGAAAATGGTTAACACTTAAGGCTGAGTTAAGGGTCCCCTGATATACTTGGGATACTTATCCCCTCCAAATCTCATGCTGAAATCTGATCCCCAGTGTTGGAGGTGGTACCTGGTGGAGGTGTTAGTATCATGCGGACAGATCCCTCGTGAATGGCACAGTGCCCTCCCCAAGATAATGAGTTCTCTGTTTACTGGTTCATGTGGCAGCTGGTTGTTTAAAAGAGTGTGGGCCCTCTCTTGCTTCTTCTCTTGCTATGGGACATAGCTGCTCCCCTGAGCCTTCCACCTTGGTTGGAAGCTCCCTGCACCCCCAGCAGAGCTAGATGCTGGTGCCATGCCTCTTGTACCACCTGCAGAACCATGGCCACATAAACCTCTTCTCTTTATAAATAACCCATCATCAGGTGTTCCTTTATAGCAATGTACAATGAACTAGCACAGCCCTCCTGTGTGCTCTATTGACTTCCTTCCCCTCACTGAAGCATGTGTCACACTGAAGGGATGTTGTTGGATTACTCTTGTCACCTCTCACCAACCTATGGGTTTTCCAAGGACAAAGAGAACCAGCATTGCTTACCTGACACAGTGTTGGACACACAGATGTTCAGGAGATGTTTTTCGGGTCTATGGCTGTGAAACTAATTTTCTCATTTCTGCCTCTCATTCTGAAGTCCTGGTCCCTGGTAAGTCTTGGAGGCCAACTTCTTTTCTGCTCTTGTGCTTGGGCTTCTTAGGAGAAAAAATTATACAATTGCAATGACTGAATTCATCACCAGCTCCTGCATCAACCCTCTGTGCTTTTTAAATGGCTTTCATTCATGCCTGGTGGCACTAATGTGCTCCTCACTGCAGCAGGGAACATTCACACCCCCATTCTACACACTCCCACTCCTCCGAGCGGGGCTGGCCATGAAGTGGCTTCTGTTCCTCTCCTAGCTCCTCCTGCTATCTCTCTTTCTAAGTCCAACCCCTCTCCCATACCTGATGCATCCAGTTGTTCCCTTCTCTCACTTTGCTTTAGCCACCATCTCTCCTAACTTTGACCTTTTCTCTCCAAAGCCTCTTTTCCCTCAACTGCTAGCATTCTTGGATCTGACCATTCTTATAACTTTTACTTCCACATAATGTGTTACCGAATTTCCTCAATATCCATCCATCTGTTTGCCCATCCATCCATCCATCCATCCATCCATCCATCCACCCACCCACCCACCCACCCATCCATCCACCCACCCACCCATCCATCCATCCAGTTCTCTACATAGCAGTCAATATGATATTTTAGAAATACAAATTGAGATCAGTTCATTATATTGCTTGAAATCACTCAGGAGCTTTGCAGGCACTGAGGAGAAACTCCAAGTTCTTTCTTTGCCAGTGCCTGCAGATCACGTCTGCACCTGTGATCTGGCTGTTGCTGACTTCCCTGACTTCATCTCTTCTACCCACACCTTGTTCACGAACTTCAGTCAAATTGGCCTTTTTTGTTCCTTAAACATCTTCTCTTTAGGAAGAATATGCTGCCTGTTCCCTCGCCTGACCAGCTGCTCCTGTACCCTTCATGGCTGCTTTCTTACCTGTACCTTGGCTCAAACACCACTGCCCAGTGGGTCCTCCCTTGACATTACAAACCTTTATCTCAGCACACTCTATAACACCAAACCTTTCCATTATAGCACTCATTATAGAATAATAAGACATTTTCTTTGTCACTAATTTGAATGCTTTTTGTCTGTTATCCAGTCCTGCCCTCAATGTGAGCATATAGATATCCTTGTCTATCTTCTTCACCAATTCCTCCATGGGACCTGTAGAGTGTCTAGCATAGGCTGGGCATGATGGCTCACACCTGTAATTCTAGCACTCTGGGGGGCTGAGACCAGAGGACTGCTTGAGCTCAGGAGTTCGAGACCAGACCAGGCAAGGGTGAGACTCTGTCTCTACCAAAAATAGAAAAACTAGCTGGGGATTATGGTGGGCACCTGTAGTCTCAGCTACTCAGGAGGCTGAGGCAAGAGGGTCACTCAAACCCAGGAATTTCAGGTTGCTATGAGCTATGAGGCCTTTGCACTCTACCCAGGGCACAGAGTGAGACTGTCTCAAACAAAAAACTGTCCAGCATGTCCAGTAGTACATGCTAAATATTTGTTAGATGCATGCATTTATTTAACACATATTTATGGGAATCATCCTGTGTGTTGGGTAAGTCTTTGATCCGTTTTGTGTGGGAGCTCATAGTCAAGTAGGGGAAAGGCAAACAATTATAATAATGTTATAAGTGCCACAATAAAGATGCCTACAATGTGAGCCAATGAAGGTATAATAGGAGCCTAAGGGAGCCAGGGCTCACTCCACCTAGGAGAGTCAGAGAGCATCACAGATGGTCATGACTAGGTTGATCCTTAGAAGGTAAAGGTACTTACCTAGCAGACATGGCCAAGGAATGGTAACAGTGTTTAGAGTCTGGATGCTACCTTCTGGTCCATGTACATGACTACTTTCCAGCTCCCCTTCCATCTCTGGTGACTTCTGACTCCTTTCTTGGTCCTAGCCCTCACTTTGAATGCAGACATTCTCTACGTCCTTTTTTATGAGATTGCCATATACTTCCTTCTAGAACAGTGGTTCTCAACCTTCCTAATGCCATGACCCTTTAATACAGTGACTGCCAACCATAAACTTATTTTCATTGCTACATCATAACTGTAATTTTGCTACTGTTATGAATTGTAATGTAAGTATCTGATATGCAGAATAGTCTTAGGTGACCCCTGTGAAAGGGTTATTCAATCCCAAAGGGGTTGTGGCCCACAGGTTGAGAACCGCTGCTCTAGAGCCACTGCACACACTTTCAGAGACTCAATCATCAGCTGTATGCAAATAATTTCAAATCTTAATATTTACAATGGCATTTTGTCCAGTCTCTCAAAAACTTGTGAATTCCCTCTACTTGGGATCTTAAACTCAGTATTTCTAAGACTAAATTATGTTCTCCCCCTTCCCAAATCTACTCTTTTTTTCTCTTTTGCTGTCATTATTTTTTCAACCACCCAGGCTAGTATCTTTAGTATTATCTGGTTAATACTCTGATTCTCATGTCCCACATTCCATAATTAAGAAGTCCTTATATTCTACCTTTGAGATGGTCTCATCTACATTCCTACCTTTCTGTTCTTTACTTTGAGCTTCCTCAACCACTCCTTGTGACTGCTATCTTAATTTCTTAATTCTTTTTTTTTTTTTTTGGCTTCTTTTCTTCTTTTCTTGGATCTATCTTTCATATTTGGTCCAATTTATCTTCTTAAGTCAGATTGAAACGTGAAATATCCCTGCTCAAAAGACTTCACCAACTCCCCATTGCTCATAGAAAGACCGAGCTATTGCAAAAAGCATCATGGCTCTCAAGACCAGGTTCTTATCCAAGTTTCTAGCTCACACAAGTCTCTTGTCTCTAGTGCAGCCTAGTATTTTATGATATCTCTGTGTAAGATCACTTTGTTAACACATACTCTGTACTTATATCTCATGCTGTACTATCTGCCTAGAATATCCTTTCTTTCATTTCCATTTGTTGCAACCCTATTTATTTTAAGGATTCCATTTAAATATTATCACTGTGGTAAATCTTTACTCACCTTACTGGTTAAAATTAGTCACTCCCTTCTGTGTGTGTCCTAAAACATTTATTTCCCCATCAGTTTCACCATTTGTTATACTGTACTCATATTATATTTACTTGTATACATTTTTATATTTTCACCTTATTAAACACATTTCATATTTGAATGATGTCCTTTTCTTTGGGCAGGGTTAGATTTTTATCTTGTATCACTTTCTTTCTGTTTAAAGGACTGCCTTTAATATTTCTTATACTTCAGGTCTGTTGGTGATGATTTATTTTGCTTTCTGTATGTCTGGAAAAAATGTTTATTTCCCCTCATTTTTTTTTTTTTTTGAGACAGGAGCCTCAAGCTGTCCCCCTGGGTAGAGTGCTATGGCATCACAGCTCACAGCAACTTCCAACTCCTGAGCTCAAGCGAGTCTCCTGCCTCAGCCTCCTGAGTAGCTGGGACCACAGGCTTGGTTGCAGCCATCATCATTGTTGTTTGGCGTGCCTGGGCTGGATTTGAACTCACCACCTTGGGTGTATGTGGCTGGTGCCTTAGCCACTTGAGCCACAGGCGCCGAGCCATTTCCCCTCATTTTTAATGGACATAAAATTCTAAGTTGGCAGTCTTTTTTTCCATAAAGTTGTTGCTCTACTATATTCTGGTTTGCATTGTCTCCAATGAAAAATCTACTGAAATTCTTATCTTTGTTGCTCTGTATGTAATGGATTTGTGTGTATGTGGGCTGTTTTAAAGGTTTTTCTCTTTGTGGATGGTTTGGAGAAATTTGTTTGCTTACTTGAATTGATTGCCTTTGTGTATTTTTCATCAGGTTTATTTGGGGTGGGGTTAAGGTTTGTTGAACATGTTAAATACATGTTGTTTCATCAAACTATGGCTTTGGCCATTATTTATTCAAACATTTTTTTCTGTCTCCTTTCCTTTCTCTGCTCTTTTGGTGAGTCAGATAAATATATATCACCCCTTAAAGTTGCCACGAAGCTCACTCATGATCTGGTTCCTTACCTTTTAAAAGCTTTTTTCTTCTTGTGTCTCTTTCATATTGGGTAATTTATACTGGCATGTCTTCCAGTTCATTAATCTTTTTCTGCAGTGTCTGATCTGCTGTTAGTTTAGTCCAGTATGTTTTTCATCTCACATATTGTATTTTCAACTGTAGAAGTTTGATGTTGATCTTTGAAAAAAAAAACAACTCCCATGTTGCTATTTAATATGCCTAATTTTTCTTTTACCTTCTTGAATATATACAGTTAAGTTACTGTTTAGATGCCTTTGGTAAGTCTGTCACTTCTAAATTTGTTTTTATTGATTTTTTCTTCTTTTCACTATGATTTTTTTTGCATGCCTTGTATATTTTTTTTACAGCTCAGTAATGTTAAATATATTTACATTATTGTGCAACAGATCACTAGAACTTTTTCTTCTTGTAAAACTGACATTCTATAGCCATTAAACAACCACACCTTGTTCTACCCCTCCACCCTTAGATCCTGGTAGCCACCATTCTACTTTCTATTCCTATAATTTGATCATTTTAGATACCTCATGTAAGTGGAATCATGTGGTAACTGTCTTTTTAATGACTGGCTTATTGCACTTAGCATAATATCTTCAAGGATAATCCATGTTGTAACATGTTATAGGATTTTCTTTTTTTTTTTTTTTCTGAGATAAGAGTCTCACTTTTTTGCCCCAGGCTAAAGTGCCTTGGCATCACAGTTTACAGCAACCTCATACTCTTGGGCTCAAGTGATCCTCTTGCCTCAGCCACCTGAGTAGTTGGGACTACAGACATGTAGTACCACATCTAGCTAGTTTTTTTTCTTCTTCTATTTTTAGTAGAGATGGGGTCTCTCTCAGACTCACTTCGAATTCCTGAGCTCATTTGCCTTTGCCTTCCAGAGTGTTAGGATTATAGGCATGAACCACTGCACCCAGACATGTTATAGGATTTTCTTCCTTTTCAAGGATAAATAATTTCCTATAGTATGTGTATCTCACATTTTGATTTTCCATTTATCCATTGATGGGCATTTGCTTTGCTCCTGCCTCTTGGCTATTGTGAATATTGCTGCTATGAAATGTCTATGTAACATGTCTGGTAATTTTTTATTAGATGTCAGACATTGTGAATTTTATCTATCTGAATTAATGATATATTTGCATTCTTAGAAGTATTTGTAAGGTTTGTTCTGTGATGCAGAATATGTAGAAATGATTTGAATATTGAGGTTTGCTTTTTTTAGGTGTTACCAGTGCAGCCAAGGGTTAATTTTCTCACTACTGAGACAAAGCTCTGGTGAATACTATACCTGATACTCCATAAATTATGAGATTTTCCACTCTGGCTGATTGGAATATGAACTACTTATGATTCTGTGTAAGCTCTAGGGATTTTACCTCCACTCCTTCTGTGTGGTTCTTTCCCCAGCCTTGGGTATCTTCCTTATATGCATGTCCTTATTAGTACTTAGCTGATGAAGTCTCCAGAGATCTCTTAGGATTTAGCCCTTTTCTTCTCTCTCCAATACTTTGTCCTGCAAACCCTAACTGCCTTGACCTTCCCAGATACACAGCTCCATCACCTCTGCTAGGGAGACTGCACAGAACCGTCTGCATTTCTTTTCACTGTGCTGTGGCTTAGAAACTCTCCCCCCAGGCAGTAGCTAAGACTATTATAAAGGTCACCTCACGTTTCATTTCTTCAGGAATCACTTTCCTATGTTGCCTCATGTCTAATTTGTGAAACCTCTTTTTAATTTTTTTTTTTTTTAGTTTTTAGTAATTTCTGGTGAGCATGTTAATCTGGTCCCTGTTAGTCCATTTTAGCAGTCTTGATAGCCTCATTAACATATATTATTAATAATTACTTCTCCCTCCCCAACATAGTAATATGGTTTCCTATTAGCAGAATGTTTAATTCTGTTCAAGGTAGTGAGGAAGACTTTTACATTAATCTGTCAGGTTCACAGTGGATGGTTTTAAGTACCTCATTAAGCACTTGTCATCCAGGAAACACATGGAAACAAAAGTATAATCTTCTCGTATGATGTTTAACATATTAGGCTTGTAAAGTCGTTGCAGTTTCCTGGTGAATACTCACTGAATAAACAAGGGACTGGTTCCAAAGCTATAGGGAAAGGGAGCAACTAGATTCCTGACAACACAATGGACACCACATTTACAGATTCCCTCAGGGGTAGCAATGAACTCTACCTTTGAAAACAGACAATTATAAATTTTCTTTGTGTGCTACAGAAGCACATAAATCTCTATATTGATTTTTCTAGCTGAGCTCCAGATGTTATTTGCTAAATATCATGGATGAAGCATCTACCTGAAATGCCGGGGCACCTTTGTTTTCCGTGATGGTCAGACCCAGGGCCTGGTGCCTCTGCACATCTGCACCAGGACCTCCAAGAAGCAGAGTTGTCATTGACCCTGCGTTGAGATGCTTTGAGGTGGTGGATTTTCTCCCTCTCTTCTCCACTTGAAATATCTTCTCCACTGAGTATTTATTTGTTTGTGTCTTGAATGAAGGCTTGTTATGTCTTCACACAACATATTAAGTCATCTAAGTCTGATAGGAAAACATCTGAGGCCATGGCTCCTAAGTCTCACATGGGCTATTTCAAAGGCAGCCTCACATTCCCTAGTCTCTGTGTTTGGGAGATAGTGAAGTATGGCAGAAAAAGCATAGAAATGTGGATTTGGAGAGCTGGAATCTAATCCTGGGTCTGTAGCTATTATACTTTGTGGTTCTTAGAAGTTATTTAACTTCTCTGGGCTTCTGTTTTCTCATTTAAAGTGAAAATTAATTAAGAAAAAATAATGACAGCTTTTATCTGTTGAATGCTCATTCTGTGACAGGCTTTATATTAAGAATTTTTTAAATGCATGTATTTTCTCTTTTGGTCTTCACAGAAAACATTTCTAAAGATAAATCGTTTTTATTCCCATTTTATGGCTGAAGAAACTGGAGCTTAGAGAGTTGAAGCAATATGCTTGGCTACTAAGTGACAGAGCTGGGGTCAAAACTCAGGAGCATACATTAGGTTAAATGATTCTTTCCGTATATAATATGCTATGAATGTACCACGTTTTAGAAGTCTATGGTGATTACAGAGCTCTGTGGTTAATGGTGTTTGAACTTCAGAGTTACATAAATATAGGAATTAGAAACAAAATTGCTACCATTCATTGGGGGCTTAAAAATGTGTTTGGCACCTGTATACCTCATTTCTAGATAATGTCTTTTAAAATACAGTCTTTACTGATTATTTCTGAAATAGCAGTTGGATGTTTGTTAGACATTTTCATTTTGCCCTCCATGTATTTTAATCTCTTCCTATGCTGCATTCTGTGTGATATCTTGGTTTATCTTCAGTTTATTAATTCTTTTTTTTTTTTTTTTGAGATGGAGCCTCAAGCTATCCCCCTGGGTAGCCATGGCATCACAGCTCACAGCAACCTCCAACTCCTGGGTTCAAGCGAGTCTCCTGCCTCTACCTCCCAAGTAGCTGGGACCACAGGCGCCCACCATAATGACTGACTATTTTTTGGTTGCAGCCATCATTGTTGTTTGGCAGGCCCAGGCTGGGGATTTGAACCCACCACCTTAGGTGTACGTGGCTAGCGCCTTAGCGGATTGAGCCACAGGAGCTGAGCCTACTAATTCTTTCTTCAGCTTTGTTTGTCTATTAAATTAATCCATTGAGTTGTTTTAATTTCATCAACTATAGTTTTTATTATTATAAGCTCTATATTTTTAAGTCTGCCAATTCATTTTTTATGGCATCTTGTTTGTTTCCGACATTTTTGACTATTTTTTCTTAAGTAGTTTAAAATTTTGTTATATTAGCATCTATGTAAGAGTTCTATTCTCACAAGTTCTTATTGAATCCTGCTGTTTGTCTGCCAGCTCTGACTCATGGTAGTTTCTTTCTACATGTGCTGTGTGTGAACTCAGGTTTGAGAATTCTGCATTGGTTTTCTAGGCTATCCAAGATTACCATTGTCCATAGACACATCTTTATATCATTTTTTTTTTCATCTTGAGTAGCAAGTGTGAATCCTAAACATGGGTGAAATCTGGCCTGTGGTTTTGAATTCCCAGAGGGAACTATTTAAAAAGCACTCCCAGAGACAGGTGTGTGCCTGAGCTGGTGGTTTCACTATTCTCCTTAGTTGTCTTCAGAGTCTTATCTTTACATGGGAGTTTTAGTTTCACCTCCTGGCTCCTTTGAGCAACTGAGATTTCTTTCCCTGCAATCTTGAAGCTGCCACGGTGTGGACCCATGCCATCTTCACTCTGGCTGTTGGTTTCCTTTTCATTTCTGGTCTTAGAGGATTTTGTTCTGGGAACTCAGCTAGGCATTTAAAAGATATCTCATTATTTTATTTATTACATTTAATTGTATCATAGTGGGAAAGTTTTGGGTTATTAAATCCTTAGAATCATTGGAAATGGAAGTTCTCTATTAACTATAAGCATCACTATGATTCTTTAAGGCAAGTCTGGCTGTTGCCAGTTTACAAATCAGAAAGGGATTCAGAGAGGTTTATTAACTTGCCTGGCATCACACAGCTGGTAACGCCAGAGGTCTTCCCAAGAGGCCCAGCAGACCAGCACTTTTTCCTCTGAGAAGGAGAAAAATGGCCAAAAGGAAGAATGGGATCTTGTCAACTGCTTATTCCTCTTCACAAGTTTCTTAGTACTAGGTCTGAAGCCCTAATAATTTTAGGGCTGTAGGATTAGAACAAGCCTGTTTCATCAAGGGATGAGCATGAATATGCGGGAATAAAGAGAAGTTGGATTGTAGAGATATGGAGAAATAGTTCTTACTTTTGAAAAAATTATATAATTCCCTTGTCTTTTTTTTTTTTTTTTTTTGAGAAAGGGTTTCTGTCCCAGACCAGCGTGCATCATAGCTCACTACAACCTCAAACTTTTGGGGTCAAGTGATCCTCCTGCCTCAGCCTCCCCAGTAGCTGGGACTACAGGTGTGCACCACCATGCCTGGCTAATTTTTCTATTTTTTTTGTGGAGACAGAGTCTCATTCTTGCTCAGGCTGGTGTTGAGCTCCTGCCCTCAAGTGATCCTCCCACCTTGGCCTCCCAGAATGCCATGTAAGCTACCACATCTGGCATAATCTCCTTGTCTCTTTTGAGAGAAGACAGCAAGAACATATAGTGGCCTCCTGAAGAATGACTTGTTCCCAGGAATGACACCTGAAAACAGGTAGTGACCAAGGGCAAGGAATGTACAGTCAATGGTATAAGCAGGGTAGATGCTGCTGCCTGTGAGCATGGCTTACTTCCTTTAGTCGAGCTTCACTCACATGAGATCCTTGAGATAACGCATAGCTTAGATTAGGAAATAGAAACCCAGGGTGTTGAAAATGAATCCCTCATCTGTCTTTTCAATAACATCCCTCCCTCCGTGTATTTCAGTCTCCCAAAGGCCTCAGCCTGGAATAAGCTGTCTTTTGGTAAAGACATTAGGCACAAGCAGCATTAACCAAGTCCAGACTTCTGGGCAAGGATGTCAGAGTGAATGCACACTTTTAGCTGTTTCTTCTATAGCATCACCAAATGGACAATGAAACAAGTATGTGAAAAGGCTACAAATCCAAATCTACCAGGTAGAGAGAGAGGGAGGATATAGCACAAGTTTGTATTTGAATGTATTGTGAGGTAGGAAAGAATTTGGGCTTCACGTTAATGGTAAGTACACAGAAATGTAAGCAAAGGAAAACCAGATAAGTGTTAATGCCAGGGAAAACAAATTACTGTGTAGGCAATAAAAAGTATTACAGGACATAAAGAATCAGTGACTGTCCTTTACACAGACACAGTAACATGATCCCTGAGTACTGATGAAACATGGATCACAGTATAACTGAACTGGAAAGCTTATGGGAAGGAAATGCAGGTGTGTGTATGGTAGGCTGAGAGGGTTCACAGGTAATATCTACAGCTGAAAACTTCAGACGCAGCTGCATGGGTAAGGTATTTAGAGACATAGAGGTAAGTATGAAACTCATTAGCTCAAGGACTTGAGTTTGTCTTTGGGGAGTGAAACCCTGGGCTGGGCTGTTACAATGGCTTTTCATGACAAGTTTTATAGAACAGTTTGACATCAAACTAAGAACGTCTGTAATTTTGATAAAAAGTAAACAAATTATAAATCAATATGTATTTTTTTTTTAAAGAACAGCTTTGTTGAAATATGATTTATATAGCATACAATTTGCCCACTTAAAATGTTATTAATAGTTTAATGTTTTCACAGATGTGTGTAACCATTGCCACAATCAATTTTAGAACATTTTCATCACCTCCAAAGGAAGCCGTTTAGCTATCATTCCCTCTTCTCTCCATCCCTTCCCCCAAGCCCTAATCACTAATCTACTTTCTGACTCTATAGAATTCCTTATCCTGAATCACATGAATGTGATCATACGGTAGGTGGTTTTTGAGACTGGCTTCCTTTATGTGGCACTGTGTTCTCAAGACTCATCCTTGTGATGGCATGCATCAGGACTTCATTCCTTTTTATAGGCAAATAATATTCCATTGTATGGATACACTACATTTTGTTTATCTATTCATCCATTGACAGATATTTGGCTTGTTTCCACCTTTTGGCTACTATAACTAATGCTGCCATAAATATTCATGAGCAAGTTTCTATGTGGACATATGTTTTCATTTCTCTCCAATATATACTTAGGGACGAAATTGTTGAATCACATGGTAATTCTACATTTAATCATTTGGGGTACCATGAGACTATTTTTCAAAGAGACTGGACCATTTTATGTTCCCACCAGTAGTGGATGAGGGTTAGTATTTCTCCACATCTTTATCAATACTTGTTTTTATTTATTTCAGAATATGAAGGGAATACAAATATTTTTGTTACATGGATACTTTGTATAATGCTTTTGGTAAGGGCTTTTGGTATGTCTGTCATCAGAATAGTGTTCATTGTACCCAGTAGGCAAGTTTTCATCCCATACTTCTCCCTCTCTCCCTCCATATTGGTTTTCAATGTATCTACATCTCCTTGTGTGGATGTGCACCCATTGTTTACCTTCCATTTATTAGGGAGAACATAGATTGGTTTTCCATTCTTTTTTTTTTTTTTTTTGAGACAGAGCCTCAAGCTATCCCTCTGGGTAGAGTGTCATGGCATCACAGCTCATAGCAACCTCTAGCTCCAGGGCTCAAGTGAGTCTCCTGCCTCTGCCTCCCAAGTAGCTGGGACCACAGGCGCCCGCCACAACGCCTGGCCATTTTTTGGTTGCAGCCATCATTGTTGTTTGGCGGGCCCGGGCTGGGGATTCAAACCCTCCACCTTAGGTATACGTGGCTGACACCTTAGCCGATTGAGCCACAGGTGCTGAGCCTCAAATGTGATTTTTCAAGAGACTCTTGATATTATCAAAACTTTGCTTCTGAAACATCTTGTCTAGTGAAGGACTAATTTCTAGTCCCAGAGATGGAATGAATAAAACACAAGTAAATTGTTGTCCCCCTGCCGCATCTTCCTGACATACACAGGAGAGAAACAAGAAAGGTTACTGGCGACAAAGGGAGTGTTCGTGTTCGTGTTTTTTGCCATTGGTATGGGGCTAAGTGCCCACTGTCACTGATGGTCCTGATGTTGGACTGCTCTGAAGATGACAGGTGAATGGCCATGAAACACATGGAAAAATGTCTATCATCCCTGGTCATCAGAAAAATGCAAATCAAACCTATTCTGAGATTATCACCTAATCCCACTAAGATAAGCCCACATTGCAAAATCCTGAATCTGCAGAGGCTGGTGTGGACATGGAGAGAAGGGAACACTTCTGCACTGCTGGTGGGATTGCAAACTAATACAACCACTATGAAAAGAAGTCTGGAGAATTCTCAAGAACTAAAAGTGGACCTTCCATTTGATCTTGCAATCCCATTACTAGGTATCTACTCAGAAGAACAAAAATCATTTACCACAAGGATATTGGCAGTAGGATGTTTATTGCACCTCAATTCACAATTGCCAAGACAGGGAATCAACCCAAATGCCCATCAACCCATGGATGGATTAACAAACTGTGCCAGTATACCATGGAATACTATTCAGCCATAAGAGAAGATGGAGACTTTACATCTTTTGTGTTTACCTGGATGGAGTTGAAACACATTCTTCTTAGTGAAGTATCACAAGAATGAAAAAGCAAGTATCCAATATACTAAATACTAATATGAAACCAAAATATAAACAATGACATGTCCACATGAAACAAAAACACAAGTGTAGGCTAGCAACAGGGAGGGGAGAGGTAGAGAGAGGGGTGTGGGGTGGAGGGAGGGTGATTGGCCAGGTCTCACCTAATGTGCACGATGTGAGGGTCTTCAACATGCTCCCTGAGTGAAGGGCTCAACTACAACTCGAATTTTACCTTAAAAATGAAAACGATGTAATGTAAACATTTGTACCTTTGTTTCAATCAAAAAAGGACTTGAAGTTGGGAATTGATTGGTTCCT
>CAUYQV010014624.1:0-15573 GCA_963574575.1 Galagoides demidoff | reverse complement strand
CAGCTCATAGCAACCTCCAACTCCTGGGCTCAAGCGAGTCTCCTGCCTCAGCCTCCCAAGTAGCTGGGACCACAGGCGCCCACCACAACGCCCGGCCATTTTTTGGTTGCAGCCATCATTGTTGTTTGGTGGGCCTGGGCTAGGGATTCGAACCCGCCACCTTAGTTGTACGTGGCTGGCGCCTTAGCCGCTTGAGCCACAGGCGCCGAGCTGAGAGACTTCTTTATATTATCCTGTTTAATTGTCACAGTAAGTCCCCAGGGTAGCTCATGTTATTGGTATTTTGCAGATACCAAAAGGAAGCAGGACTGGGAGATTAAATAATTTGCCTCACATCACACGGCTAATACAAGATGGGGGCCGGATTCGAACTCAGCTCTTTGGCCTCACCCTCTTTTCAAGGTTGGGCCAGAGATTTGGTTGTAGTATTGTCTCTTGGCTTCACAGTCTTTACTCCCAGAATGTTGGGTAATAATTCTGCTTATTATCAGAGAGGCTGTGAAAAGATTTTGAAGACAGTATTAGGCACTTACTTGTTCAGAGGTTTTTAGCCTTGCCCATTATTTTCAGGTCATTGTTTCAAGGACAGAAGGGTAATTTTGGCAGTAGTCAAAGCATAGATTTTTGTTGTTGTTGTTAAACAGATTTTCCTTTCAGTCATTGAAGTGGCCAGAAGGTCTTGATGATACATAGGGAGAGTGTGATAGAACAGAGGATGAATATAAAAAATTCATGAGACAAACACTATTGGAATGGGAAGGGACTTTGGAGGTCACAGAGTCCAGACTTCCATTTGTCTAGTTATTTGCTTAAAGAGGGGACCTGGCAGAATTTACCTGGTCATTTATAAGCAGGTTTGATATATGCCTTTCTTACTTCCTATCGTTTGAGCTCATTTCTTGTCTGTCTCACTCTCAGGCTAATATGGTTTATTTCCTGAAGTTTTGCCTTGCCAAACTACCAAGGGCCAGCTGCAAAGGCTCACACCTGTAATCTTAGCACTCTGGAAAGCCAAGGTAGGGGAGGGATTGCTGGAGGCCAGGAGTTGAAGACCAGCCTGAGCAAGAGCAAAACCTTATCTCTGTGAAAAAAATAGAAAAATTAGCCAAGTGCTTTGGCAGGTATCTATAGTCCCAGCTACTCGGGAGGCTGAGGCAGAAGGATCGCTTGCTCCCAGGAATTTGAGATTGCTGTGAGTTGTGATGATGCACTGCAGTTTACCCTGGGAGGGGGTGGGTGGGAGAGAGACTGACTCTGTCTTTGGAAACAACAACAAAACTACTGAGATTTTTTTTTTCCTTTTGGGGAGATTATGAGAGGATATATTTTAATAGCCAACATGTTTCTTTTAGTGAGATCTTTTTTAAAAAATAAAGAAAAGAAATTGGTGAGCATTAAATTGTAAACTGTTCTATAATCTCCCCCTTGCTAGGTGTACAGATGTATACATTTTTATGCACTAGTTATGCACATTATTATATAAAGCAGCAGTTCTCAACCTGTGGGTGGCGATCCCTTTGGGGGTCTCCTGCATACCAGATATTTACATTAAGATTCAAAACAGTAGCAAAATTACAGTTATGAAGTAGCAACAAAAATAATTTTATGGTTGGCGGTCACTACAACATGAAGAACTGTTTCAAGGGTTGCGGCATTAGGAAGGTTGAGAACCACTGGTCTAGAGACAATACAAATTTTTTTTTTTTGAGACAGAGCCTCAAGCTATCCCCCTGGGTAGAGTTTTGTGGCATCACAGCTCACAGCAACCTCCAACTCTGGGCTCAAGCGAGTCTCCTGCCTCCGCCTCCCAAGTAGCTGGGACCACAGGCGCCTGCCACAACGCCCTGCTATTTTTTGGTTGCAGCCATCATTGTTGTTTGGCGGGCCTGGGCTGGATTCGAACCTGCCACCTTAGGTGTATGTGGCTGGTGCCTTAGCCACTTAAGCCACAGGCACCGATCAGACAATACAAATCTTAAGACAAATAATTATGTACAGTTTTGGGGGGAATGGAGCAGGACTTTATAGAACTTTGGAGACTGGTAGATATTTGTTTTTACCTAAATAAAATCACCAAGTTGCTCTTGAAACACATTGCTTTAAATTTCAGAATCAAACACAAAATTTTACTCTCTGAAGAGAGAGTAAGACCTGAAGAGGTAGGAAACGTGACTAGTGGGAGATTTAACGGGATAGAAGATAACACTGTTTCTTCATTGTCTATGATTTTTTTATAATGTCAGATCTATAGATTAACATTTATCAATGGACTCTGGAGGATCAAGATTGAAAATAACTATGCTATGGAGGCTGATGAGAAATTTAGTTTTATATTGAGGACTGGTGGGTAAGTTCATGGACATTAGGTTCTGAACCCATATTGGATATTATAAGCTGAAAATGGTTGTGGAAAGGAGTATTTTACCTTAAAAGTAGTTTGCATTAATTGGTTTTTATAGACAGATCCTTGATACTCCTTCATTTTACATAAAAAATGTGGGGAGGAAGAAAAAAATGCTGTGGTCTATGTGCCAGAATCCTCATGTAGCATTTGCTGGGATTGTCATGGAGATGCTTCTTTCCTCTGACAGTCCCAAGATGTGACAATCACCTGGTTTTGGAGTTGGATATGGTGATTGAGGAATAGTGTAGATGCAGTCAGGAGAATTCACAGTGAGATCTGGCTCTACTCACAGATTGTCAACTCCCATTGGTAAATATTTAGAAAATGTCATACTGTGTTTCCCTTTGTTGCTGTGCTTAGTTTTTAATTCATAGCCAAGTGATCCAAGTTCTCCCCTTCTCAGCCAGCCTCAGCTGAAAGTCAAACCACCAGGGGATCCCTAGCCTTTAGAGGAGGCCACAGACAGAAAATGCTTCCTTAATGAATTGTCTGGCTAGTTTAGGTCCCAGGCCACCTTTCATTTTTCTCTTTCTCTCTTCTGGTTGCAGAAAATATTACAAAGCCTTCTTCTCCCTACCTCAACAAGATTTTCTCAGGCTTTGCCACAATGTTTTATTTCTACACTATACCTATGCAGACCTGGCTGAGGGTATAATTACAAAGGCAATTAAAACTCAGACGTGTATCATGTTAGCAGTGGAGGCAAAAGAGGGCTTCCTTTCTTTCTTTAATTTGAGTGTTATAAATTTAGCAAGTGAAAGGCACAGGCCTAGAAAAAAAGGGAGTTTGCGTTTAACTGGGCTCAGGTCATTCAAGATATTTATGAAAAGAATAACAGGGCACCTTGACAGCTGAAGAACAATAATTGCTTTGAATTATAGTCAATTTAGGAGTTTTTACCATGGTGAAAAGGGGTAGAAACTTGGATAATCCTGAAAATGAGTAAATTGAAGATTGTTTCCATTTGAACCAGATTTAAACATGGGTGTGTTTTATTTGAGAATTTCATAGCAATTCAGATTAGCCAAAGCATACTTTAAAGACATAACTTATGAAGCCCTGTAACCTCATTCTGTCCCTCTGCTTGGTTCTTGGTGGTTTCTGTAATGGAAGACCCCCCAGAAGTGGTCAGTTGGCTCTACCTTCTGGCATATTTCATCAGGGGTGAGAAGGTAAGGAAAGCAAAGAAATGTCTTTCATAATTCTGACTCCAAGCCATAAGTCACAGAGAACTAGAGCTGAGAAATCCTAAGAAAGCAATTGAAATGTATTCAGCAAGAGCAAACATTGGGGGGGTGGAGCCTGTGGCTCAAAGGAGTGGGGCACCAACCCCATATGCTAGAGGTGGTAGGTTCAAACCCAGCCCCAGCCAAAAAAAAAAAAAAAAAAAAAAAGCAAACATTGGGTATTCAACTACTTGCCTTACACTGTTACATACTGAGGACGCAAAAGGCGTTCAGGTGGAGAACCACTGACCTGCTGGGGAAATGAGCTTGCAAACAAGCAAAGGTTCAACAGGATGCCCAAGAGAGAGCTCATAGTGGGAAGCATCTAATTCAGGCTGGGGCTACCAGAAGACCTTTGAAAGTGCCCAGATTTAGGAATTTAGGATTTTCTCCTAATGGGAGAAGGCAGTATAAGTGGGGGTGGGGTTTAGGCTCACAACTGCAACAGACGTGTAATAGAGCAAGATTAGACTGAGGGATGAGTAGTAGTTCCATGTGGTGGGAGTGTGCCGGGACAGATAGCTTAGGTTGAGTTTGTGAAGAAGTTTGTGCCATTGGAAGTTTTTAAGCTGGGAAGGGAACTGATGAGATCCCTCATTAGACAGAGCTTACCAGTGGCAGTCAAGAATGTGACCTTGAGACCAGCCAGAACAAGATGGTGACCACACATCCGGTGTATGGTCCACTCAACTTTCAGGATGTCTTTGTTGATGCATCATCTCATTTTATCATCTAATGACCACATGAAGGGAAGCTCTCATTATTCCTGCTTTGCAAACCAGGAAACAGGATTAGAAATGTACGTTCATTTACCCAAGGTCCCTCTAGTAGTTTATTCTGAAACCTGACTTTGACCCAGTTTCCTAGTTCCAAGAATGAAGCTTTTTCCAGATCTCCTCAGTGGAGTAATTGAATATTGTGGGTCTTCGGGTTGAGGCAGTGATTGCTTTCTTGCTTCAGGGGAACCTTCCATCTAAGTTCATTAGTTCTGGAGAGAGGGAGGGGACACTTGTTATAGTGTTTAATCTTTAACATAGCCACAAAACCTCAAGAATGGCCCTCAAGAGTATATACAGATGATATCCCAAAGCATGAACTGATGGAGTCTGGGCAGCATGCCGTAGATAAGTGAAAGGTTTTTGTGCCTGTTAATTGTGTTTTGGCTTTTTTGTTCCCTAACCCCCAATTTACCCGACATTATCATGCTTATGCCTCCTTTTAGGATTCAGCAACTTTTTTGTCCAGTAATCTTAAGTGCCTAGACTTTTACTTCCTTCAATCTTCAACAGATAATTTATTGAACTCTCATTTATTTGCTAGACATGTTCTAGGCCCCTAGGGTTATAATAGTGAACATGGCAAAAAAAAAAAATCTGATGTCATTGAGTGCCCATTGTAGTTGGGGAGACAGGTACTAAATGACAGCCGTAAACAACAGATGAATAAATATTAGTTTCAGGTGCTATAAAGAAAAAATAAAGCAGCACAAGGGAAAGGTTCTACTACTTGAGGTAGGATGGTCAGGAAAGGATTCTCTGATGAGATTTCATTTGACCTGAGACCCAAACAGGATGTTTGGGAGAAGAGGTTCCAGATGAGCGCAAAGGCAGGGTTGGGGGGTGGGTGGCCATGGGGAGAACAGCCCACAATGCTGAAGGGGAAACCGGGTCTGGATTGTGCAGGCATTGTGGATGTGTAAGACTTTGGGTTTCAGTCCAAGGGTGATAGGAAGCCACTGGAACCTGTGGGCAAAAGAATGATTTATTTGGATTTGTGTCTCAAGAGGGTACTTCTGGCTACCCTGAGGAGAATAGGATCAATTGTGGGGAACAAGGGTGGAAGCAGAGAGTCCAGTGGAAGCTATAGAAGTGGTGGTGGTGAGCTGAATGTATTTTGAAGGTAGAGACGACAGGATTTAGATATAGATGATGAGACAAAAAGAATAATTAAAAAAAAAAAGAATAAGTCAAAATGACTCAATTGTTTTTGACCTGAACAACTAGAAGAATAAGTTGTTACTGAGTTGACAATATAAAAATAAAAGTTGGCTTTTATTTTTGTTTTCATCAAGGAGTTGGTTTGGAATCATCTCAGGTAGATTTTTCCTTTAAATGCAACAAAAAGGAGATGTTTTATTGTGGCTATTCATGGCATCTGTTTGTTTTGAAGTGGGGCATTAGATGTGCTGTGTACTTTGTACTATTCAATTTTTTATTTATTTTATTTTAGAATCACATGAGGGTGCAGACAGTTAGGTTATACTGTTTGCATTTGTTACACTATTGCCTTTTTTTTTTTTGCAGTTTTTGGCCAGGGCTGCGTTTGAACCCGCCACCTCCAGCATATGGGGCCGGCTCCCTACTCCTTTGAGCCACAGGCACCGCCCTGTTGTACTATTGCTTTTACATCATTCTCACATCTCCACTGTGTGATGGAGACGATGATATGGTGGAAATGAGACTGAAATATTTCACTTTACGGTTAGAAATGTTTTGAATTTGCTGGTTAAAGCCCAAATATATTTTCTTTAATGCTTTCTGGTTGTCATATTTGGAAAAAACTTTTAAAATTATACAATGAATTCATGTACATGGTTAAGACTCATATCTGCATTATATGAAAAGTAAGTCTTCCCCTACCTCCAGTCCTGTTCTAAGAAGTTATCATTCTCAACATTTTCCTGTGTATCCTTTAAGATAAATTCTATCCTCGTATAAATAATCATTTTGCCTGACATGATTTAAACTCAAAGTCATAGCTTTAACTTAGCAATAGCATGTGTTTGGTTTCAGACTTATAGTAGACTGTGTGACTTAGCAACCCTCAGATATATACTTAAGTGCCATTGAGCTTTTTTTTTTTTGGGTGGGGGGAGACAGAGTCTCAAGCTGTTGCCCTGGGTAGAGTGCTGTGGCATCACAGCTCACAGCAACCTCTAACTCTTGGGCTTAGGCGATTCTCTTGCCTCAGCCTCCCAAGTAGCTGGGACTACAGGCGCCCACCACAATGCCCAGCGGTTTGTTGTTGTAGTTGTCATTGTTGTTTTTAGCAGGCCCAGGCCAGGCTGGGTTCGAACTACCAGCCCCAGTGTATGTGGCTGGTGCCTTAACCATTGAGCTATGGGCGCCAAGCCTGAGTCCAACTTTTATCAGTTAAGGGTCTTCCTCTTCAAGCCATCTCATGCTGGGCCACTCTGGTCATTATGTAACATCTTGTGGTTCTCCTCCAGGTAAGGTAGAAATCCAGAGGAGAGCCATTGTAATCTGGCTGCAGTCTCTTCTTCTACTCTTATCTCTTACCATTTCCCTTCACAAGCTCTCTACTTGAACTACGTTTGACTCCTTCTGCTTAACTGAGCCTTGAACATTTCTCCCAGGTTTGGAGTGGTTTCCATCAGGGCCTAGGTTCAAGGCTATGCAGTTTTCCTGGAATACTCCAGCCTCTTGTAATCTCTCCCTTCTCCAGACTTGTTTTTGTTTGGTTTTTTTTTTTGCAGTTTTTGGCCAGGGCTGGGTGGTTTGAACCTGCCACCTCCAGCATATGGGGCTGGCACCCTACTCCTTGAGCCACAAGCACCACCCTCTTACATGTACCATTTATTTATCACAGACTTCCTTTATTATTGCTATTAATTTGTATCTATGTATTAATGCTCAACTAGATAGTGAACTCTTTTTTTTTTTTGAGACGGAGCCTCAAGCCTTCCCCCTGGGTAGAGTGCAATGGCATCACAGCTCATAGCAACCTCCAACTCCTGGGCTCAAGCAAGTCTCCTGCCTCCGCCTCCCAAGTAGCTGGGACCACAGGCGCCCGCCACAACACCCGGCCATTTTTTGGTTGCAGCCATCATTGTTGTTTGGCGGCCCAGGCTGGGGATTCAAACCCGCCACCTTAGGTGTACGTGGCTAGCGCCTTAGCCAATTGAGCCACAGGCACCAAGCCGAGCCATTCTCTTTTAAAGAAGAGGTCTCGTCTCCAGAGGAATAATTAAGAGACTATTATATATCAACCCTAAAGGTTTCAGTGAAAAACCTCCCCAGTCCCCTTGAGTTAATAAGGAAAGCTGAGTAAAGCAAGCACAGTGGAGGCAAAAATCCCATGTGAGAATAAGAGGAGGAACAGAAAAATAGAAGGTCCTCTAGATACTTCATGAAGCCCAGAAAGGCTGGTGTGGCTATAACCAGACCAGCATTTCAGCTGGCCTCCTGATAAGTTCCAGGAATCAGAGGCCAAGGATTGTGATCTTGCCTCTGAGCAGAGTCAAATGAAAACTCCTGGGTCAGACGAGATCGGGCGCGTTCAGGGTGGTAAAAAAATTAAACTTTTCTGTTAAATTTAAAAAATACATCTAATTCTACTTTCCTGAACTTTCAATTTTTTATATCATCTGTATTTTTCATCTTTCCATTCATAAATAAGTGTTATTTTATAATATATAAATGTAACACTATTGTAAGTAATAGTTATAATAAAAATATAAACTAGTTTTCAAATGTAAAAAAAAAAAAAAGAAAGAAAACTCCTGGGTCTCAGATCTTCCCATAGTTTGTATTTAAGTTATAAGAATGAGCCCGAGAACCAGGTTGTCTCTAAAAGAAAACAAAACCTTAGGCAGAATCTTCACTGTGTGAAGTTCAAGAAGGCTTTTGAACTGTGGGCCTCACCATTTGCATTTCTGACTATTTACTTTTTTGCCTCAAGAAAGGTCCAGACAACCACTACCTGTTCAAATCCTTTCATTTCAAATCTACTGTTCATATGTCAGTTTTCATCTTTACTTTTCTTTTTGGTTCTTCTGGATACCAGAAATATCCGAGTTCCCTGACCACTTTACATCACCTTCTGCTGACCTTCTCCCCCTCCTAACACTCTGTAACACTCATTCCTCACATTCAACAGGTGTTTACTGAGCACTTACTGTGTCTCAGGCCCTGCTGCAGATGCTGAGGATAAAATGGTGAACCACATGTATGTGGCTCCTACACTGGCGCAGGGTGTAGTATGGTGGGGAAGGAGAAGGTAGATGTGAGACAGCCATCTAAAGAAATTAATACTGATTTTGGTCCATACCATGTAAAGATGAGATGCTATGAGAGGCAATGACAGGGGTGATCTAACTCAGCTTCGAGGAGTTGGCATTTAAACTGTGACCTGAGTAATGAGATGGAGGCAGGCAAGTGAAAAGAGACAAAAGCATGTTCCAGGCAGTAGGTAAAGTTACACGCAAAGGCCAAGAGAAGAAAGACTATTAGTACTGGGAGACCTAAAAGAAAGCTGGTGTCACATACTGGACATATAAATGGTGTTATCAGAGAGACAAATGGTTGATGTATCCACATATGGATAGTTTGTGCAGACCTGCCACTCTGCTAGGAGATATTGGCACCAACAATTGACCATGATTGATTGTTCAATCAAAAAAAGTAGTATCTTGAATTTATGGTATGATTTACATGTACATTGTAAGAGGACTCTCAGTGGCAAGTGCTAGAAAGACCAATCAAAACTTGTTTAAGCAAGATTGCTATATATTAGTATATATATCTGAAAAGTCCAGGGGTAGGGCTACTCTCAGGCATCAGAGCTTCAAATTTCCTATGGAGACATAATGTGACTCATACACATCATCACTTCAATCTATAACCCACATAAAAATTATGAGTCAGATATTTTACATTGCTTTTTCATAATGTCTTTGAAATCCAGTGTGTCTTTCCTACTTACACCACATCTCAGATTGTACTAGTCACATTCCATGTGCTCAGTGGCTACATGTGGCTAGTGACTACTATTTGGACAAGCTCTCGGGTTTGCTCAGTTTTTACATATTTGAGAATGAACTAGATTGTCTTCCTAGAAGTCTGAGCAAACATTTCTTAGAGATCATTGGCTCTAAAGGAGTCATGTGACCACCTTGAATCAACCTGTGACCAGGGAGAAAGTGATGAACCCAGGGGTTGAGACCCAAATCACACGCTATACTCCAGGAGTGCACTAGAGGGTGGGCCTCTATGTCAGGGATGGAAATTTATCACTTTTGGTTGCCTGGCATCCATTTATCTGACCTCAAAGAGATGGGAGAGAAGATTATTAATAGAAGTTATCTCTGGGAAGTATGATTCCAGGGCTTATAAAAGGCACCACTTTTATTTTCTATTTTACATACAGTTTTTGCTGTATAGTTTCTTGCTACTAAAGTTTTATTTTTATTTTTGCTTTTAATTAAAACGATAAACTTAGGGGCTTTCTTTTGTTGTTCTTGTTCTAAAAAGATTAAAATCAAATGGAAGAATGATCTAACAGTAGGGTGAATGAACGTCTTAGTTTCTCTAGGACAATCTAGGCTTATACCAATTATTACAGTATACTAATGTGGCTGGCACCCTACTCACTGAGCTACAGGCACTGAGCTAACATATTTATGTTATCAGTAAAAAAAATCCTTGGCTTGGCGCCCGTATCTCAGTGAGTAGGGCACCAGCCACATACACTGAAGCTGATAGGTTCGAGCCTGGCCAGCGTCTGCTAAATGACAATGACCACTGCAACCAAAAAATAGCTGGGCGTTGTGGTGGGTGCCTGTAGTCCCAGCTACTTGGGAGGCTGAGGCAAGAGAATTGATTAAGCCCAAAAGCTTGAAGTTGCTGTGAACTGTGACACTATAGCACTCTACAGAAGGTAACAAAGTGAGACTCTACCTCAATTTAAAAAAATCCTTAAACATTTTATCACACTTTTCTGATATCCTGACATTCTTTGCTTCTTATATTATTTCTACTTTTAATTATATAAGTAAGCTGAATCTTCAAAAAAAAAAAAGCACTTCAGCATGCTTTTAAGTGACGAGAATGCCAGTCACTAAATTTTTTGTCATAAAAGGAATCTAGAGATTGCTACTATTCAATTAGTTAACCAAAACCCCCCCAGATGCAGCAAAATTACATATGTCTTGACCCTCTGATCTAGGAATCCATTCCCAAGACACATTGGCAACATGTAAAATGATATGTGCCCGACGCAATTCACTAAAGGACAATTCATAATCACAAATGACTGAAAACACCCTCCAAAGTCCATCAGTAGGAAACTGGTTGAATAAATTACGACACAGTCATATAATGAAATATTATGCAGAGAAAGGAGTGAGGAAAATCCCTGTATACTGATATGAAAGAAAAGTGAAAATGCAGGATGCAGGAAAGTGTACATAGTATGCTACTTTTTGAATTAAAAAGGGAGATGATATATGTATATATGCGCCGATATTTTTAAAAGAAGAAATGGAAAGATAAAAACTAACAAAAATGGGTTACCCATAGAAGAAAGGAAAGAACAATGGGGAGAGGGTTTGGATGGAAGCAAGGTCTCTCCAAATGCACCATATTTTACTGTTTTAACTTTGAAATCATACATGTTTTATATAATTAAAAAATTAAACCAAATAGAAAAGAAACAATGTAATCCATAAAGATCAAAGTAATCTGAAATCTTCAGTGGCTTCCCACTATCTACCCACTGAGTTCAAACTCCTGAGTGTGGATTCGATGCTCTCTTTAGTCTGCTCCAGCCAAACATTCCCAGCTCACTTCCTGAGGCCCCTTCTCCCATCTGCTGTACTCATGCACAAACATTATTTATAGAGTACCTTCTTTATTCTGCTAGCTAGACCTTACCTCCTTACAGATGGAATCCACCTCTGTTTCATGCCAGAAGTCTACAATGTTCAATCTCTAGAGTTAGCATAACAAAAATTGGTGATAATTACAGCATCTTAAAGTTGTTGGGTAGAAATTTTATATTTATTCTGAATAATACAAAGAAGACATAGTTCCTTGACTTTATGCATAGTACAAAATACCCAGCTAAAGAGTAATTTTCTATAAAACAAAGACAATAATTGAAACAATCCAAGATCCATCAGCAGATGAATGTAGGGTGGCTTGTATCTACCATGGAATAATATTCAGACTTGGAAAGGAAGGATTCTGACACATGCTACCACATGGATAAACCTTGGAGACATTATACTAAATATAATAAGCCAGACACTAAATACTGTAAGGTTCCTCTAATATGAAGTAACTAGAGTAACCGGAGTCACAGAGACAGAAAGTAGAATGGTGGTTGCCAGGCACTAGGAGTTTCAACTTTGCAAGCTAAAAAAAGTCCTAAAAAGGATGGTGTGGGTTGCACAGTGTGAATGCATTTAATGCTACTGAACTGTATGCTTAAACATGCTTAAAATGGTAAGTTTTATGCCATGTATATTTCACCACAAAAAAAAATTTAAAGAAGGAAAATGAATCATCTAGGAATACCTTGTAATGTTGACTCCTTTTATAAATGTAACAAACTTTTAACCAAAGCTATCCTCTCCAGGGCCATTAAGGATACAAGAAAAGAACCTTGGCTTTTTGCTTAGAACAAGGTACCACTGCTCTCCTCACCAAGAGTACTTCCAACAGAAACTTTCTATCCCGGGACCACTTTGCACCTTGGGCTTTGTAGAAGTAGGAGTTACACACAGCTGATTAATTTAAAAGGTGTTTCCATGATTCTTGTGCTCATTCCTAATCAAAGCTTTGTGTTGGCATTGGTCCATAGTATTTGTATTTGTGCCTCTGAGTAAAATGCTCTATCCCATCCAAGCATTCTCTTCCATTCCCACTGGAAAACCGACTGAACTCTGGACTACTGCCATTTAGTAAGAATTTACCTGTGACTCAGTATTAAAACTCTGCCTTTTGTAACATATTAAAATGAAATATAAATAGTAGGGGAAACTATATGAGGAGAGAGGAGGTACGTGGAACTCTCAGTACTTTCAGATCGATTTTTTATAAACCTAAAACTGCTCTAAAAATATAACTATTAATTAAAGAAAATAACACCCTGTATCTTAAATTCTTTGAGTTGCTGGTAGACAGTAAATGGTCTTATGGTCCATATAAGTAAAAATTAGGCTTTTTTAAAACAAGGAAATATGTTCTATTTAAAATATGTAAAATAGATGGCCAGAAATTAAAGTCATATTGTTCTGGGGAATCACCATTCTAACCATATTTGAACATTATGGGAGGAAAAGAGCATAAAATGAGAATCCAATCCCTAGTTTCTGGTCCTTTCTGAGTTGGAAATACCTCACCTTTCTCACACGTGGCTTTGCTTCTTTCTTGCCTCTTAAAGAGTACAAAAAGATACACTGAAGTCTTTGACCATACAGGCAATTAAATACTTCCAAGAATAGGAGGTTATTGAAAAGCCCTTCTAAGAATTATTTAAAATGTGGATAGCAAGCTTACACTTCTAGCAATGACAGAGCAGCTGGTAGCAGATCAACCTTTCTGCTAAAAACATTTATAAAAGCTGGACAAAATGCCACATACAAACATAGACACAAATGGACACACACACTCACACATGCAAGCCACCTGCTTGAGAGGTCAAGATCCCAGAGAACAAAAACACTAACTGAAGGGACCCCTCTGGCCGCAGTCACATTATTTCCTCAGGATAGTTGATAATGTACAATACAGAACATAGAAGCCAAGTAGAAGTCGGCATCTAAGAGGATATGGCAGTCTCAGTGGGCTGGACAAACAAAAAATTTAGGATTCAGAGACCATTGAGAAGGGCTTTCAGTTGAATCTCTATAAGAAATTGATTATGAAGAAACCAGAAATAGACCAGCATCAACTGGATCAAGGTAATATTCCCATACTCTATGTGGGGAAATGAAATCCTCTCTAAAGAAAGTTAACATCATCCACAGGCTCTACCATTTTCCATACATAATGTCCAGTATTCAATTAAAAATACCAAACATTCCAGAAGATAGACCAAACTATTGAAAGCCAAAAGAAAAACAGACAGCAAAAAAGATTCACAGGTGATCTTTATATTGGAATTATCTGACATGAACTTTCAGCTGATTGACAAAAACCTTAAGCCATCACTTCACAAGAAAAAGAGAAGACCCAAATGGGCAATAATCATGAAAAGAAACTCAATATCATGAGTTATTAGGAAATGCAAATTAAAACCACAGTGAGATACCATTACAAACCTTTCAGAGTGATTTAAAAAAATTAAGTGTTGGTGAGGACGTGAAACAATTTGAATTCCATAAACTGCTGGTGTAAGCTGGTACAACCACTTCATAAAATTTTTATGTAGCAATTACAAAAGTTAAACAGACACACACCCTGCGGCCCAGGAATTCCATTCCTGGTTATATGTGTACACATAAAAATAAGTGTTTGTGTCCACTTTGGATATTATCCAAAAGATAATATCCAAGAAAATAAAATCTTAATTATAATAGCCCCAAACTGTAAACAACCCAAATGTCCACCAATGGTAGAATGGTATGTTCCACTATAACATGGTCATCCAAACAATAATCTGGGACGACAGGAAAGAACAAACTCCACCCACACAACTCATGATGAAGACCATCAACATAATGTTGAGGGGAAAATTCCAGACAAAAAGAGAATACACTATATGATTTCATTTATGTAAAGATTAAAACTATGCAAAATTCTGGGCGGTGCCTGTGGCTCAGTGAGTAGGGCGCCGGCCCCATATACTGAGGTTGGCAGGTTCAAACCTGGCCCCAGCCAAACTGCACCAAAAAATAGTCGGGCATGTGGCAGGCGCCTGTAGCCCCAGCTACTCAGGAGGCTGAGGCCAGAGAATCTCCTAAGCCCAGGTGTTGGAGGTTGCTGTGAGCTGTGATGCAACAAAGTGAGACTCTGTCTCTTTAAAAAAAAAAACACTATGCAAAATTCCCACGGTGAGATAAACCAGAGCAGTGGTTACATTTGTTGGGTGGATGATAATGACTGACAAAGGACCCAAGTAAGATTCCTAGTAAGCTTAAAAGTGGGAATGCTCTATTCTTGTCCTGGGTGAAGACTAGATAATTGTGTTCATTTTTTGTAAATTCTACAAACTGTATACTTAAGATTTATGCAGTTGGTGTGCATACCGTATACAGCAGAACCTCCATAGTTGCCCACCTCCCGACATTAATCACCTCCTTAAGTTAACCTAATTTTCAGACACTGCACATGCAGCAGATGTACCTATCAGTACAACAGGCCTAGTTTCTTAGGTTGACCACCTCTTTATGTTGACCAGTTTGTTACACTCTTTTGAGTGGTTAATTTACAGAGGTTTGCACAACTAGGCATTCCCTGACTATGGGCAGAGTGCACATGGACCAGAATATTCTGAAGACAGCTTCCAACTGTGATTCACTTGCCCTTCCATAAAGCAAGGGGTCTCCTTCTGGGCTGTCTTCCCTGAAGACACACTCTCTCTAGTCCATCTGTCTTCCACATCTAATTTGGATTTTATCATAAATGGTTAAAATTTGTTTTATCAATTGAAACCCAAAGTCAACATATTCAAAATTAATGTTTTCATCATCCCTTCTCTCTTTGTGAATTCCCTTCCAAATTTTCCATCACAGATAAGAGGATGACCCATTACACTGATGCTAAAGGTAGAAAGTTTGTCTCTACCGCACCATTAGAGGATTATAGGAGGTGGAGGCCGTCACTCAGAAGTCTTCCTCAAACTCACGACCTCTTCTCCAACCACGGTACTTTCATTCTCTTTTGTTCATTCACTTATTCACTGACCTACTGTGTATTTGAGAAGTGTGTAGTGCCTGCTAGGCCCTACAGGAAAGAGCCACATTATTAACAATCTGTGGGGCTCGGCGCCTGTGGCTCAATCGGCTAAGGCGCCAGCCACGTACACCTAAGGTGGCGGGTTCGCATCCCCAGCCTGGGCCCGCCAAACAACAATGTTGGCTGCAACCAAAAAATGGCCGGGCGTTGTGGCGGGCGCCTGTGGTCCCAGCTACTTGGGAGGCAGAGGCAGGAGACTCACTTGAGCCCAGGAGTTGGAGGTTGCTGTGAGCTATGATGC
>CAUYQV010014617.1:0-23747 GCA_963574575.1 Galagoides demidoff | reverse complement strand
GGCGCCAGCCACGTACACCTAAGGTGGTGGGTTCGAATCCCCAGCCCGGGCCCGCCAAACAACAATGATGGCTGCAACCAAAAAATGGCCAGGCGTTGTGGTGGGCACCTGTGGTCCCAGCTACTTGAGAGGCGGAGGCAGGAGACTCGCTTGAGCCCAGGAGTTGGAGGTTGCTATGAGCTGTGATGCCATGGCACTCTACCCAGAGGAATAGCTTGAGGCTCCGTCTCAAAAAAAAAAAAAAAGTATATAAAAATTAATTTTAAAAAAACCTTTCAGTATAGAGTAGTGGTTAAGCTCAGATACTACATATCCCAGAGTCAGACTGCCTGGGCTTAAATTACCCCCCTGTCTCTTATTAACTATGTAACCTCTGGAAAACAACTTAGTCTAGCTGTGCCTCAGTTTCTTAATCTGTAAAATGAGGGCAATAATGGCATGAACCTTATAGGATTGTGAGGGTTAAATACCAGATCAAGAAAACTGCACACAAAGTTTGGCACATTCAATAGATATTTACAGTACAGATTTCATAAGGTATTGAGTACTGTCTATGCATCAGGTCTTACACTTTCTCAATTTATGTAATCTTCAGGTTAGCCAGCCCTTGGAGTTCAGCTCTATTTTACAGGAGGAAGTTGAAGGTTAGAGAAATTAAGGGATTGTATAAGATTGTAAAGTTGCAAAGGTAGAATACAAATGATCCCAAGTATATTTCTTTTTTTACAGTAAATGAATTAGGAAATGATTCAATTTAAAACACACACACACCCTACATTTATTTCACATGTAACCTTTTAGGAATGTATAGCACTGGTCCGAAATTGTAAAACTTTAAATCAGGCCCGTTCATTTTGCAGTTATAGGTTGAAGTGAGATAAAAAGTACTTTGACCCAGCAATCCAAGTCTCCCTGTCTCTGGATTGCTGTTTGTTTAGTCCTCTTATCAAGCTATTAGTGAAAGTATCACTGCAAAGAGTGAAGAGATCTCCTTGTTTCACAATAAGAACGTCTTTTTATTTAGGTTAACCCCCCGGGGAACTGGGCAATATTTGAAATCTTTGGCTTTGGTTCTTTTATATCACAAAAGTGGAAGTTGCTGGAAAAAGTTTTTGTTTGATTTAGATTTTTTCTTGTTTACTTTAGGCTGTAAAACAGACAGTAGAGGTAATCTTTTAGGATATTTGATGCCAGTAAGATTTGGATGAATTTAGGGGAAGAGGAGTGAATAGTGATACCCTGAGTTATTAAGAGACTTGCTTAGAACCTGATTTTCAGTTGGAAAAACCCGATTTGTGCCTTCAAAGAACAAAAGCATATTTGCTTGGAGCTAATGATGTTTCTTTAAGGCAGGTGGATAAAGGGATCGAAGAATAATTACCAAAAAAATTGAATTAGAAGTCAGTGGACAGTCACCTAAGGGTCATTTTGCCATTGTATGTTTTAACAGCTTAGTTGAGACATAATTGACACATAATAAACTTTATGTGTACATGAAGTATACAATTTGAGTTCGGACATGTACACACCTATGAAACCATCATTACCATCAAGATAATGAACACATGCATCGTGCCCCCAGATTTCCTCAGGCCTCTTTGTAACCTTTATCTCCCGTTCTTTTCCAGGACACTCTCCCCACATTCCCCCCAAACTAGTCATGTGCTTTGGTCACTCTAGATTCATTTGCATTTTGTAGAATTTATGTAAGTAGAATCATAGTGTACGCACTCTGTTTTGAGAGGAGGGGAGTTTGGGTTTTTTTAAACTTAAAGTAATTATTTTGAGACCCATCCATATTAGGTGTGTCAATAGTTCATTCTTTTTTGTTGCTGCATAGTGGTCCCTGGCAAAGCTATACAATTTGGTTATCCATTTATTTGTTGATGGACAGGTAGGTTGTTGGTTGTGATTTTAATCCAACACATTTATTTTACTCTTAAAGAAGCTGAGAAGGTTGACCAGGTGCAGTGGCTCATGCCTGTAATCCTAGCATTCTGAGAGGCTGAGGCAGGTGGATCCCTGAGCTCAGGAGTTTGAGACCAGCCTGAGCAAGAGCGAAACTCCTTCTCTACTGAAGGGAGAAAAATTAGCTGGGTGTTGTGGCGGGTGCCTGTATTCCCACTGACTTGGGAAGCTGAGGCCAGAAGATCACTTAAGTTCAAGAGTTGGAGGTTGCTGTGAGCTGTGATATCACAGCACTCTACTGAGGGTGACATAGTGAGACTCTGTCTCAAAAAAAAAAAGAAGAAGAAGAAAAAGAAGCAGCAGAAGGCCAGGGAGAGGATCTCTGAAAAGGAGGCTTGGCTGGACCCCCAGTGCATTGGGGAGGGGGGTCATGAGAAAGAATAGCCTGTTACCCTGGGCGTCTGTGCCAACAGGCTTCACAGTTTGCAGTTTGGTTTGGCCTGTTTTGGCTGGGATGACCTTTTGTCATTTCTAATCCCTCAACTCAAAATTTATAATGATAATTTAATTTCATGGATAATATAATTAAATAGATAATCAAATTGTATAGCTTTGCCAAGGAACACTACACAGCAATAAAAAAGAATGAACTTTATACTTTTTAAAAAAGATTGTATGGAGGGCAGTGCCTGTGGTTCAGAGGAGTAGGGCGCTGGCCCCATATGCTGGAAGTGGCAGGTTCAAACCCAGCCCTGGCCAAAAACTGCAAAAAAAAAAATTGTATGAAGTTTTATCTACATATATTTATCTATGTATCTCTGTCTATATCACTGCTAGACTCCTTTCTGCCATAGACAAAGAGATGCCTTATATACATGCATGTGAGTCTCAGAGGATAAGGCGACCTATGTTCATTCTAGGCCATTCTTTTTCCACCTGAATTCTTTTTTTTTTTTTTACAGCCCTCAATAGAGTGCTGTGCCATCACAGCTCGCAGCAACCTCCAGCTCTTGGGCTTAGGCAATTCTCTTGCCTCAGCCTCCCGAGGAGCTGGGACTACAGGCACCCACCACAATGCCCAGCTATTTTTTTTGTTGCAGTTGGCCTGGGCTGAGCTTGAACTCGCCACCCTTGGTATATGGGGCCGGCACCCTACCCACTGAGCCACAGGCGCCGCCTCCTCCACCTGAATTCTTAACCTCATCCCTCCTCTCTCCTCAGAGCCCTGGAGCCTTCACTCATCTCCTCTTTCTGCTGGTTCTGTAGCCTCAGCCATGAATCCTGCGTAGGTCTCTCCAGCTCTCCCCTCTAAGCCTGTCTGTTGATCCTGTGTGTGCCTCGAGTTCTTACCGGATTCTTTGTCTTCCTTTTGAGAAGTTTCTTGAAAAAGCAGCCGCAGTGGGTGCTGTTACTCCCTGGGTTCCCATTCCCGTGGTCTGGGCTGCCCTGCCCTTTCTCTGATGCACTGGCCGCTGCTTCTCTGCCCTTGGCCTCTGTAATGACCTGCTCCCTCTGCGTTTCCCTCCCACTGCCCAGATGCTCCTTTTCTGGTCTCCACCATAAGTCACCTCAGCCATTCCTCAGAGCTCTGTCCTCATCTGCTGTTCCTCTTTCTCTGCCATGGCTTTCTGGAAGGCGGCCTGTGTTCTCAGTATTCTAATTATGTGTTTGCTGGTGACTCTCCCAAATGTGTATCGACAGCCATGAGTGACAGCATAGACACCATTTCTTTGGATTTTGGACCGGACAGATGAATCATGTCTAAAGCGAATCTATCCCTCCCCTGCACGGAACTCCTCCCCTGAAAGGCACTAGATGCTCAGCCTCTCTCTCAAGCCCCGTCCCTTACTTACACCTTGACCCTGTGCCTTCCTCTCATGACAGTTCAGGGCTTTGTCCCTTCTCCCTCGGGTTCCTGCAGTCATCTAAAGCTAGCCGTCTCCTGATTCCGCCTCGGTCCTTTCCCTTAAATCAGTGTGTGGCCGCGTTGTGCTGCGTGATCTTCGATGTCACCTTTCTGCAGTAATGGCTTTCCTACAGAAAAGAGCCCAAATCCTCTCTCGTCGTACATCTCCAGTGACCCCTCTGGACACCTGCAGCTTCTGTGGTGTTATTCTGCTGTTTTTGTGTCTTGCCAGACCAACCTTCACGCATCTTTCTAGGCCCTTCTAAATGTTTCCTCCTGTTTCCACAGCGCCCTGTGCCTTCTTCCGAGGCAGCACTCGGGACAACACGCTGAAACCGTCTAGGTATCTGTCAGCGCTTCTCACAAGCAGGGCTGGGAAACCTGAGACCTTGAGGTGAAATTTGGCATTTTAGGTCCTTACATGTGGCCTTTTGACTGAACTCAAATTTTGCGGAACAAGTCTTTTTATTAAAAGGAGTGCAGCAGAACAAGATGAAGATTTTCCTGCCTCCTTTGGTGCTTAAAAAAGAATCTTGAAGTCGGAAGACTGCAGGCTCCCCAGCCCTGGCAGGCCCTAGGCCCTCTGTAAGTGCTTGTTGAATCAAATGATATGGCTCACACGCTCCTGTAGACTGGAGGGGTGTCCAGCCTGTGGGCTGTGTGCGGATTCCAGGAGGACATTTTTATCTGTGGAGGCAAATATCATGAAAATGATGCCCAGACCTTTTTATTTTTTGCTCACCCCTTTCGTTGGCGTTTGGTTTAATGTATAGCCTGAGACAGCTCTTCTTTCAGGACCATGCACAGAAGCCCAAAGGTTGGACACCCCTGCCAGGGCCCATGTGAGTACTTTCAGTCACATGAGCTCATTCAATCCGTACAGTCTCGCTCTAGCCCCACTTTACAGACAAGCATGTGAAGGTTAGAGGACTGTGCCAGTTCCCCAAGGCCGTGGGCTGATCATCGGACTGTAAATCTAGTATTTTTCCCTTCTGCATTTGTGAATCAATGATCAGGACTGCAATTTGGTTCAATGTATTAAAACAACTATTTGCTATAAGCCATAATCCTAAGTGATAAAAACATATCAAGAAGCGTGGAAGAGATCACTATAGCAGGGCTTCTCAGCCTCGCCACTGCTGATTTTGCAGGCTGGATAATCCTCCCTTCTTCCCTCCCCTCCCTTCCCCTTTCCTTCTCTTCCCTTCCCTCCTTTCCTCCTTTTCCTCCCTCCCTTCCTTCTCTCTTTTCCCTTTTTTCCTTTCTTTTCTTTCCTCCCACCCTCCCTCCCTCCTCCCCTCCCTTCCTTCTTCTGTGTGGCAGTTGGGGCCTGTCCTGTGCACTACAGGGTGATCAGCAGCTTCTCTGGCCTCTATCCCTAGATGCCAGAAGCAACCCCTCTCACAGTTATGACAACCAAATACGCCTCCAGACATTTCCAAATGTCCCCAATGTGTGTGTGTAACAAAATTGCCCCCAGCTGAGAACCGATGTTGTGTCGATAGACTTAAAAAGGAAGGAGTTCAGAACAAGAGGGCCAGCTTTTCCAGCCTCCCCAAAACATGACACCGTGTGGCCTAAGAGAGTCAGGGGAGCAGAGAGAGGATGGAGGGAGCCATGGTGAGTGTGGGTGCGTGGAAGCAGCGGCCAGGAGGAGTTCTGTAGGAAAGACAGATGTTAGGGGTGTTGCTGCGTGGGGTCCCAGAGAATCCTGAGAATAGAACCACAGCTACAGGGTGGGAGAGGGGGAAGCATTTGTGTGTGTGTGCGTGCACCCATAATATCTTGGCGCATAATATCATCCTACTGAGCCTAATTCCAAAGGGGGAGTCCCTTGTTCTTTGGAAAATCAGACTTGGGGAGAGACTGGGCTGTAAATCATAGATGGGAGGACTTAAATGTCACTTAGAAATGGGGCTGAAACACCCCTAATGCTTGTCAGTCACGTTTTAATGTTCTTAAGTAAGTGTGTGGGGTGCGGAGGGGGAAATATGGCAGGTATTTGATTTAAAAAGCCTGCGCAGATTTAGTGTCCTGATAGAATGTATTAAATCTTTTAAGGTTTTAATGAATCTAATATGTGTTTCATAAATCAAGAACTCTGCTAAGCCGTCTCCTGGTTTAATAAGAGTAAACTAGGAAATTGCTCTGAGCAGAAGCAAAATACATTTATATCACACTGAAAAGTAATAGATTTTTAAGCTGAGGGGGTCTTTCTGGGCCTTTTAAACTGTTTGCTTATTACATTGCTCCAACTCCTTCAAATATTAAACCACAGGCAAACACATGCTTAACCGTATCAAGATGTGAAATAGCACAAAGGTAAATATTATTCATAAGAGAGCAGAAAACAAAGCCAGTATTTCCTTACCCTTACCCCTAGGAGCAGGCCGATTTCTGCTCTGACACCTGGCTTTGTGCACCTAGGCTTAAGGTAGTTGGTAAAAAATCATTATTAACTGTTATTGACCTACTCACTCCTCCATCCTCACCCTGTTAACATGTTTGCCGGACCGAAGTGGTGAGTGTGTGAAATACTTCTTGAGGTTTTCAGCTGACCGTGGAATGGCTGGTTGGACTGTCCAGAGCAAGCATTCAGAAGAGTCTTCCCTGGCCTTAAACCCAAAGGCCGTAAGGTTTACTTTGTTCCTTCTCCTTTCTCCTGGGTCTACTGTGCAAGCTGCAGTGGGGATGGGAAGGGCCTTTGGTGCTGTGGGTGTAGCAGCAGATGGTATCTCCTAGGCTCTGCTGCCCAGCTTGCTTTGTGGATGGGCAAGGTTCTGGGGTGAGATGGTGGTTCGAGGAGTTGGGGGAAGGTGGTTGGGAGGATGGGGGAGGGGATTGGGGCTTGAACATTCCTGTGCACAAAGCTGGCTAGGCTTGTGAGCTCTGCAGGGGAGGGAGCGGGCCCCATACAGCTCAGTGTGGAGAAGCCTGTCCAACCTCATTAGCTGTCACAGGCAACAATACTGATCTGGCAATAAAGGCGATTCCAAACCTGTTGGTCATTAATCACCCGCCTGACAGTTGCGAATGGAAGTGGAAAAACCTCATCCCCCTCCACTCTTCTCCTCCCCCGGCCCAGCTCTGCACTTTAGAGTCACCTCTTGGTCTCTACCCGCCTCGCTGCCCATGCTGGGTTCTTCTCCCTGGGCTTTTCCAGGGGGTCCTTGTCAACGTGGAGAGGCTACAGGTTGGCCAGAGCCTGGCAGACTGTGATTCCATGAACAGAGGCTGGGGATGGAGAGAGTGAAAGGTAGTGGCTCCCGAGGGGTGGGGGGGACCTGGGCTGTGACCCCTCTGGGAGGTAAGGCTGGGTCTTGGCAGGCTCATGGAATTGGGAAGTTCGTGGTCAGCGCCCAGCCCAGCCCGTCCATCCACACCCCCCCTCTTTCCCTGACACTCCTCTCCCTCCTCCAGTCACTGAGGCCAACATGTGTCCCTCTGTGTTTTTCCTCTACCCTTCCACCTACCCCGCATCCCAAAGAAGCAGATCGTGCTCTCGGGAAAAGTTTTCATCTCCATCCTTTATGTCTCACTCTGAATTTGAGCCCCGTTTCCTTTCCCAGACGGATTTGTTTTTTTCAGCCTCATCTCTAGCTGTGGCACTTGGTGGAGAGCAGTGTTTTGGGTGTGGGAGGTGGTGTCCGTCTGTCTGTCTGTGGGAGGGGAGGAAAGGCCTGGTCTGCACAGGAGCCCCAGAGCAAGTGCGGCTTAGTTACTCCATCTGTTTCACTGAGTTTTGTAAGGAAGAGGTGATGGTTTAGAGGACCCCTGCAGAACACACCAGGATAAGGGCTTCTGTCTTCAAGTTTCTTACATGCTCTCTGATGCTCTTGAACCAGGTTATGTTTCAGAGACAGGAGATCTGACTCCTGCCCACTTTCATAGGAAGTGGAGTGTGGGGAATTAGCCAGGAATTTCTGAAACAGTAGCCTTAAAATAATCTACATCCTTCTTGGCTCTTCTGATGGGCAGACATAAGAGAGCGTCAACTGAATGTTGACAACCAGGGAAGCAGAAAGGCTGCATCATAAATTTTCAAGGGCCTCAGATGGCCGCCTGGTTTCCCCAGCCTTTCTGTGTCTGGTTGCTACAGACTGCCCCGGGCCCTGACGGTCAGTGCAGACTGCCCCAGCCCTGACTGCATCCATTGGTGCAGACTGCCCCGGCCCTGATGGTCAGTGCAGATTGCCCTGGCCCTGACCGCATACGTCAGCACAGCCTGTTCTCCTCCTGGCACCCCTGACCTCCTGCTACTCATTATACCATGAGGCAGGGGACAGACCCACCTGTCCACGGTTGATCCATCCAGACTGCTCTGATAAAGACAAATTCCCATGACAAAGTAATAGGAACAAAATGGGAAAGGAAGATAAGCATAATTGCAGTATTTTAGGCCTGTTTCCCATTTTTTTTTTGAGACCAAGTCTCACTCTGTTGCCCAGGCTAGAGTGCTGAGCATCATAACTCATAGCAACCTCAAACTCCTGGGCTCAAGTGATCCTCTTGCCTTGGGCTCCTGAGTAGCTGGGACTATAGGTGCCCACCACAATGCCTGGCTAGTATTTTGTTTTTGTTTTTTTGAAGTTTTTGGCTGGGATTGGGTTTGAACCCGCCACCTCCAGCATATGGAGCCTGTGCCCTACTCTTTGAGCCATAGGCGCTGCCCAGGCTAGTTTTTCTGTTATTAATATAGACAGGGTCTTGCTCTTGCTCAGGGTGGTCTCGAACTCCTGAGATCAAGCAGTCCACTTGCCTCGGCTTCCCAGAGAGCTGGGATTATAGGCATGAATAGCCTGTTTCCCAGTTTGTTATACACCATTTTCTTCTTTATCCTTATCTTTGTCTGACACTGTGGCTGTTTTTCACTCTAGCTATATATGAGAATAACTTGGGAAGATTTTAAAACACCTTCTGGCCCAGGCCACCTTCTCCAACATTTTGATGAAATTGGTCTGGTGCCCCACCCTCAATACCCACGGAGACATTTTTTAAAGCTCTTCAGGTCATCCAAATCTCAGCTTAGGCTGGGCACTACTGGTGTAATATTTTTACACCCCATCATGACAGTTCACACCATGGTATCTTGGTTTTTTTTTTTTTTTTTTTTTGAGATGGAGCCTCAAGCTATCCCCCTGGGTAGAGTGCCATGGCATCACAGCTCATAGCAACCTCCAACTCCTGGGCTCAAGCGAGTCTCCTGCCTCTGCCTCCCAAGTAGCTAAGATCACAGGTGCCCGCCACAACACCCGGCCATTTTTTGGTTGCAGCCATCATTGTTGTTTGGCGGGCCCGGGCTGGGGATTCGAACCCGCCACCTTAGTGTATGTGGCTGGCGCCTTAGCTGATTGAGTCACAGGCGCCGAGCCAGGTATCTTGGTTTTTGAGATTTTCCTTGCATGAAATGTCCTCCCCTTTTTTCTGGGCCTATTAACCACATGTTACCAGGTACCACTGCCTGCAAAATGCTTGGCACTGCTCAGAAGAGAGAAGTAAAAGATGTGGGTGGTTGGTGGTTGCGTTTGGGTGAGAAGGTGGGAAGGGCTGACAACTTCAGGCAGGGTGATGATAAGAACGACAGAACATCTGCTGGGGACAAGGAGGTTGGCTTGACGAGACGGGAGCCTTGGCCCAAGCTCTTTCTCCTGTAGCTGCTGGCGATTCTCTTCTATGCTTCCTACAGCATTACGGTGAGTTCCCCGTTGTCACATATTTTCGTGGACTGTTCAGTCTCTCTCATGTGTAGGCCTCTAACTCTCTCAGATTTATAAGCAACTGGAAGGCAGGGACTATACTTTACACAGATTGAGACTTAATCCAGTCCAATCCAATCTGGTGTGTATTTATGGAGTGACAATTACAGGCCACTTCTTGGCTTCTGGGATTCAACTAAACAGACAAAAAACTAGCTTTCCTGAGCTCAATTCTTGCAGGGAGTTATAGACAACAAGATACAGTATAAATAATATTTATAGAAATTGTATAATATGATGGAAGGTGGTAAGTACTATGGCAAAAAGAAAAAAAAAAGACCAGAGTAATAGGAATGAAGTGTGTGTATGAGTCGGTGCTTATGTGTCTGTGGGTGTGCTCAGTCATTGGATGGAAGGTGTTAAGTAGGTGGCATTATTAAATAAAAGACATTGGGTTTTTTTGAGACAGAGCCTCAAGCTGTCCCCCTGGGTAGTGTGTAGTGGCATCACAGCTCACAGCAACCTCCAACTCCTGGGCTCAAGCGAGTCTCCTGCCTCTGCCTCCCAAGTAGCTGGGACCACAGGTGCCCACCACAACTCCTGGCTATTTTTTGGTTGCAGCCATCATTGTTTTTTTGGCGGGCCCGGGCTGGATTTGAACCTGCCACCTTAGGTGTATGTGGCTGGCCCCTTAGCCACTTGAGCCACAGGCACCAGCCATAAAAGACATTGTTAATAGAGGTATTAAATAGAAGGTCAGACTAGGTCTCAGGGAAAAGGTAAGAAGTAAAGGAAAGTGAGAGAAGTATCTATATGGATATCTGGAAGACACATTTCCAGACAGAGTGGACAGCTAGAGCAAAGGCTGCAAGAGGAAGCCTCCCAGCACATTGAGGGATGTTGAGGAGGTCAAGTGACAGAGACAGCAGTGACAGGAGAGGAGATCAGGGAGGGAGCAGGGAGCTGGTCTTGAAGCCACTGTCTTGTGGACTTTGGCCAAGAGTAGCGAGCTGGGAGCCCTTAGAAGGTTTCGAACCAATGGGTGGCATCATCTGACTGACAGTTCTGCAGAATCTCTCAGGCTGCTGTGTTGAGAATAGACAATGAGGACTGGGGTGGGGGTAGGACCAGGGGAGGAGACTGATCTTTATAGACACAGCTGAATTTATACAGCTCAGCGAAAAGCACGCTCCAGCATACCCTGTTGGAAGGCTGCACATGGTCCGTATGTGTTCATTCTGAGCTTTGTCGTAAGATCCATATTATTTTAGATTTTTGACCTGACTGAATAAGCCCGACCGTCCAGCTTACTCACTGGGGTTGGCTGTAAGAGACATTTTCTCCCTTAATCAACACCTGAAGATTTGCCACTGTCACGTGGTGAACTTTGAAGAGGGTTTTCAAAAAACCCCAAAGAGTTTTGAGCAATGGAACATGGGTAAACAAGTGTATATCTTTCCAAAGCAACATTTTGAACGGGACAATATTCATTTTGATGCCTAATTCTTGCTGTCTTTGCTTAAAACGTCTTAATACTATATAGCCTCTCTTCTGTGTCCCTACCTTTGGGTGGAAGCTTGGCATTCAGCACGTGGTGTGTTTCCTAAGAACTTGAGGAATGGAATTAAGCCCTGGGCATGTTGGTATGTGCTAATTTGCAAGGCAGCATTAAAAATTCCATTTGAATTTCCAAAGCCAACTAATTTTTAGGGGCCAAACTATTTTTGTTTTCCTCAAGAGACATGAGACAGACATATTCATTAGAGGTTTTTTACCTTCTCCTTCTAAGAAGCAAAGGTGAGCACTTTCCTCGTATCTTCTTCCAGGCCCATTTAAGTGAATGAGGCAGCCCGGTGGGGTAATCAGGCCGTCACCCAGTAAACGACATTAGTGAGTGGCTTCCGGGGGGTATAGTCACTGAGGAAGGACACGCACACATAGAAACCTCCATCTCTACCCTCAGAAAAATAGAACAAAGAAACACAGCTGGTGGGGGAGGCCAGAGAAAGGGACCCACAGGCCGGCGTGGCGGCTCAGCCCTGTGATCCCTTCTCACTGAGGCCAGGCCTGGGATCAAGGCTGCCCTGTCATCCTGGGAGGCAAGGCTGGTGGATTGCCTGAACTCAGGAGCTCCAGACCAACCTGAGCAAGAGTGAGACCCCATGTCTACAAAAATAGAAACATTAGCTGGGAGAGGTGGGGCACCTGTAGCCCAGTTGCTGGGGTGGCTGAGGCAAGAGGATCACTGGAACCCAGAAGTTTGAGGTTGCTGTGAGCTGTGGTGCCACAGTACTCTACCAGGGTGACAGAGTGAGATCCTGTTTCAAAAAAAAGAAAAGAAAAGAAAAGAAAGAAAGATAAAGAGACTCCTAAAATTAGTGTGTGTGTATCTTTTAAACCATTCCAGATGTTTTAAAACACCCATTATCAGGCCGTGCCCATAGCTCAGTGGGTGGAGGGTCAGTCACATACAACAAGGCTGGAGGATTCAAAACCGGCTTGGGCCAGCTAAACAATAATGACAACTGCAACAACAACAACAACAAAAAATAGCAAAGTGTTGTGGTGGGCACCTGTAGTCCCAGCTACTTGGGAGACTGAGGCAAGAGAATCGCTTAAGCCCAAGAGTTTGAGTTTGCTGTGAGCTGTGACAGCACAGCACTCTACTGAGGGCAACAGTGGGACTCTGCCTCAAAAAAAAAAAAAAGAAGAAAAAAAAAAGCACACATTATTTCATTTCCTTTAGACTGCACAAGAATTCTCTGAAATAAAAATCACAGGTTGCCCAGGCTGCAAAGGACCTCAGAGACCGTCCATTCTATCCAGTCCCTTCATTCTAGTCTACAAGGAGGAAACTGAGGCACAGACGTGTGAAGGGCTCCATCCTGGTCCTCCGGGAAGCAAGGGAACTAGACCCTGAACCCGGGCGCTCACTTCTAGACCATGTTCTTTCCTTTACTTTCAGAATGGGTAGGGTTACAGGATGGAGGGTCCAGGAGCAGAAAACGAAGCTGGGGAGAAACCAGGTTTGTCAGGGGAGACTGACAGGCCCCAGTGGGGTTGAGGTCTTGAGGGTCTGTCCTTCCAAAGGGCAGAGGCCTAGGCAGGGAGGAGGTGACAGCTCGGGGAAGGGGTTTGGGAGGTTGGGGCATCCCGACGCCCACAGTCCCAAGAGGAAACATGAGCTTTTAATTATTATTTTCTGAGGCCAAGCCTCCCACAGTCAGGGTGTTTGCAGCAGGGAATCAGGAGGGTAGGAGTATCTACGGGCATGAAGGCTGCCCGGCAGTAATTACACCAGGTCTCAGTAATGAACTGAATTCCTCAGCGCGGGGCATTGAGGTTCTGACCACTGCACTGTAACAAAGACACAAGCCTGGGACACCCCAGGGGAAAGTTGCCTGTCCCGGGCTGTGACCTGAGGCCTTTGGTGCCCAGGGTGGCAGAGCCTCACAGAGTCACCCTGGGTCCTCTCCCTGTGGCCAGGCCTAGGATCTAGGCTGGCCTGTCATCCTTCCATAACTTCTTCTCCAAGGTGAAGAAGTTCACCTCTTCTTCTTCAGCGGTGGGTCACAGGGCTCTGGGGAGTCTGATCGGGGAGACGGAAGGTACAGCCAACCTTGGTCTCCTGAGGAAAGGCAGTGACTCAGGAGGCATCTCTTGATGTGGCAGCACAGTGGGCACATGTCTGGGGACCTCTAGACAGCAAGTCCAGGGGTCAGGCCTGGTTTTCTTTTTTTTTTTTTTTTGAGACAGCGCCTCAAGCTGTCCCCCTGGGTAGAGTGCTGGGGCATCACAGCTCACAGCAACCTCCAACTCCTGGGCTCAAGCGAGTCTCCTGCCTCAGCCTCCCAAGTAGCTGGGACCACAGGTGCCCACCACAACTCCTGGCTATTTTTTGGTTGCAGCCATCATTGTTGTTTTGGAGGGCCCGGGCTGGGGATTCGAACCTGCCACCTTAGGTGTATGTGGCTGGTGCCTTAGCCACTTGAGCCACAGGTGCCAAGCCAGGCCTGGTTTTCTTGTGTGGCTTCTTGGCCAGGGCATTCTGAGTAGCACTTCTCAACTTTAACACACATATGGTTACCTAGGGAGTCTTGTTAAAATGGGAATTTTGCCGTTCTGAAAGTGTAGGAAAGAACTATGTTACCCCCATTCCAGAACTCACCACTCTCTTAGGAGATGAACAGGCTCCAACTTATTATTCTAGAAACAAGAGTCCCAGGCAATAGGGACAGAGTAAGTGGCTCAGCAAGGATTCTCTGGGCCAACAGAACGAGGTGAAAAATGACCCAGGAGAGGAGATGTTGGTTCCAGATCAATCCAAAGGATCAGCATTCGTGGGATACTGGCCACACCACAGTGCACGGCTGGGCTTTACAAGGACAGCATTAAGAGGGGAGCAAGTGAGACCCAGGGAGCCAGCCATCCAGTGGGGGTGACAAGTGGACACACAAGAGCCACCTAAAGTGGACACTGTGGCTCTTGCCTGTGATCCTAGAGTTTGGGGAGGCCAAGGCAGGAGGATTGCTTAAACCTGGGAGTCTGAGGCTGCAGCGACCCATGATTGCACCCCACTGTATCCCAGCCCCAGTGACAAAATGAGACTTTCTCTAAAAAAAATTAGAAAACAAATGGACATTTAGAATTATGGATCTTAAGTGGAGCCTGAGAGTGTGAATTTCTTTTTTATTCCTTTTTATTTTTAATCAACATATAATAATTGTATGTGATTACAGGGCACAGACTGATGTTTCAATGCACATACACAGTGTGCAGTGATCACATCAGGGTAAGTAGCACACGTGTCACCTCAAGCCTTTGTCATTTCTTTGTGGTGGGAACATTCAAAATCCTCTCTTCTAGATATTTGAAAATAGGCAATAAATTATTGTCAACTATAGTCTCCTGTCGTACTATAGAATGTTAGAACTTCCTCCCCCCATGCCCTGTCTAGCTGTATTTTCGTATTTGTCACAGTCTCTCCTATCCCGCCCTCCTACCCAGCCCAGCCTCCAGTAACAACAGAATGTCTGCTCTCCTCACAGGCAATTCTGCTGGTTTGAGGGACAGACTTTGAGGAACAAGACTCGAAAGGGGTAATTTTCCCAGAACTGTCCCTGGACAGTGGGCTTCCTGGGGCTTTCCACTGAGTGCTGCCCATCCTTCAGATGCCTCAGATGCTCTTTGCCTTCTCTGGACGCTTCAGCCCCTGCTGATCTGTCCTCTGAGGGCTTGTGGTACTTCATGCCTGCTCAGCTGCCCAGCACATTCACTGTCTAGGCTGCTTTTTCTTCCCTTTTTGAAGACAGGGTTTTGCTCTGTCACCCAAGCTGGACTACAGTGGCATGATCACCGCTGTCTGCAGCCTCTAACTCTCGGTTCGAGTGATCCTCCTGCCTCAGTCTTCTGAGCAGCTGTGATGACAGCTATACCTGGTTAATTTTTCTATATTTGTGGAGACGAGGTCTTGCTACATTGCTCAGACTGGTCTCAAACTCCTGGGCTCAGGCAGCCCTCCTGCCTTGGCCTCTTCAAACTCTGGGATCACAGGCAAGAGGCACAGTGCCCACTTTAGGTGGCTCTTGTGTGTCCACTTGTCACCCCCACTGGATGGCTGGCTCCCTGGGTCTCACTTGCTCCCCTCTTCCTGCTGTCCTTGTAAAGCCCAGCTGTGCACTGTGGCGTGGCCAGTATCCCACGACTGCTGATCCTTTGGATTGATCTGGAACCAACATCTCCTCTCCTGGGTCATTCTTCACCTCGCTCTGTTGGCCCAGAGAATCCTTGCTGAGCCAGTCACTCTGTCCCTATTGCCTGGGACTCTTGTTTCTAGAATAATAAGATGGAGCCTGTTCATCTCCTAAGAGAGTGGTGAGTTCTGGAATGGGGGTAACATCCTCTCTCTTGGCAAAGGAGGAACTGCCCAGTCAGGCAGGGCCAAGGCATCCTTGATCTGAGTTCAGTGAAAAAGTGATCCTGGCCCACTTCTAGAATTCTTCTTTCAATTTCCTTTCGTGTGTTTTAACTCCACAAACATGCCAGTTCCCAACAGCCTCTCGAGATAGCCATGGTGAGGGCTGGTGAAAGACACCACAGCAGGGGTCAGAGGAGTGGGATGGGGAGGGCTGGGGCCAGAGTTTCATGGTATTAGAGATGTTTCTGCTAGGGGCCAAGGTTATGTTGTAGGTCAACATACACCAGTGACTCACGGGCTAACACCAGCACACACATTGAAATGAAGACACCCACAGGAAGCAAATGGACATGCAGATGTTCTGCCCTTTTTTTCCTGCTCTTATATCTTTCTATTCTATTCTCTCTGTTACACACACACACACACACACACACACACACACACACACACACACTCAAATACTTAACCAATTAAGTCCGTCGAGCGCTATTTGTGGATGATGGTGTGGAATTGTGCTGGAGTTGTGTCCGGCCTCATTAAATGTCAGGATTAACAATACGGCACTTGGCAATCAAGGCTGCTCTGTGGCTGTTAGTCATTAATCACCATCTGACAGTCCTGAATTGGAAACGAGGAGCCTGCTCACATGTGCTCTGTGTACCTAGTTACCCTCTTGGTAATCAGTCTCAGAAAAGTTTTCTTTGACTCCCTGCCTGCGAGGGCCTCTGTCCTGGCATTGGGGCAGAGGGTCATTGGGCTTCTCTCCCCTGTCCTTCTCCTCCTCACTGGGAAAAGACCTTGAGGTCTCAAAAACACAGGGCAGAGAGGACCGTGTTGTTTTTGGCCTTCTCTTTCCCTCTTGGGCCTGTTTTATGTAGCCTTGCTTTTAGATTCTGGCCCAATGGCCAGGAAAATTCTTTTTCTCCCCAAAGAAATTCTAAAAGACAGCAGGGAGCTTGGGCCTGTTCCAGAACTGTTGGGTAAGTCGTAATGTCCAGTTCCTCCCAAGCTGATCAGGTGGGGACCTGTGTTGCTAGAAGGGAGACTTGACTTATTCCAAGAATTTCTTCCAGCAACTTGGGCCTAAATTCTGGCAGGTTTTCATCCCTTTGCTGAATTTATTTCTTTTTTGAGACAGAGTTTCACTCTGTCACCTGAGGTAGAGTGATGTGGCATCATAGCTCACAGTACCCTCAAACTCCTAGGCTCAAGCGATCCTCTTGCCTCAGCCTCTTGAGTACCTGGGATTAAGGTGCACAACACAGTGCCCAGCTAGTTTTTCTATTTTTGGTAAAGACGGGTCTCGCCGTTGCTTAGGCTGGTCTTGAACTCCTGAACTCAGGCAATCCACTTGCCGTGGCCTCCCAGAGTGCTAGAATTACAGGTGCGAGCCACTGCGCCTGGCCTTCTTTTGCAGCATTGAGAGCAAGAATTAGTTTTTCTTTGGGGTTCGTTCTCATCACCTTTCTACAGCCTTACTTTTCCATTCATTCATTCGTTTATTCAGGAAATATCTATCTAGTGCCTGTTACCTACCAAGCACAAGCTGGATGTGGATATAGCAATGAACTCACAGCCAAGGGCCCTGCTCTTGTGGGGGTTGCTTTCAGAGGGGTGGGGGTGGGGGAAGTGTCCATCAGACAATCCCACAACGTGGCAGGGGAGAGCTCTTGCCCTGTGTTCTTGGTGTGTGTTGCCTGGCTGCTAGCTCCTCCAAGGGTGCTGGCCCTGGCGGTGCCATTCCTGGGAAAATGGTCTTGCTTCTCACCCCCAATGCTCTTATGTCTCATTTCCTTCAGCCTCTGCTCGTTTTTCTGGCGTTTTTTTCAGGACTTTATCCCTTAACTCCTAGGGCTGACTTGAGGGGCTCATTTCAGCCACCACGGCAAGCTGGTAGAGGATGGAGGTCACGGACTGTCCTGTCCCGAGTGGGTCTTCTCTGCCTGCCTCTAGAGCTTGCCAACATAGCCAGAGTGCTCAGTGTGACTCTGTTCCAGACTGGGAGTGGAGGGGGGGGTGACTAGAGAAAGAGAGCCTTTTGGAATAACCAGGCCACTGTAAGATAGTGCGCATTCTTCCCCTTTCTCTGATCACTTTCTCTTGTCACTCTGTTGCCTGTCACTGTCTGGGTTTCTTCCCCTGCCCACCTGATGAAGTTAGTTCAAAGATACTGACAAATGTTTTAGCCCTGTAGTGTTTTTCAATGCACAGAATGCAGCAAACATTTCTCAGTAACCCTCCGGGTGCCTGCCACTGTCCTGGGCACAGGTGACAGGGAGATGGATAAAATACCCTTCTGCCTTTAAGGAATGCATGTCCTTTACAGGACGATGAGAGCTGGAGAGTTGCTCACACAGGGAAGAACCAGAAGAGAGATACAAATAAAGAGGCCGAGATATACAGAGCTCGGGGAAACCACAATTCCACAACCGCCTGGGGTGAAAATGGGAGCAGTGAATTTGTGGGGAGTGGGATTAGCCTTTTAGGAAGAAGGAGCAGCTTAGAGCTCGGGGTCCAGCAGACAGTGACCTGCTGTGTTTGGCTTCTGTGGAGGGATCTGGTAGGGACGGGGGGAGTTACGCTGGGGACATCTGGGGCAGGCATGGGTGCTGGGGTAAAGGCTTGGCCTTACTAGCCAATGTGGAGCCCGTGGAGACCTGTGAGTTTCTAGAAGTGAGAAACACTCTTCTATATTTCATTAAAAAATTATTTTTCTTGGCTCGGCGCCTGTGGCTCAAGTGGCTAAGGTGCCAGCCACATACACCCAAGGTGGCGAGTTCGAATCTAGCCCGGGCCTGCCAAACAACAATGCCGGCTGCAACCAAAAAATAGTCGGGCATTGTGGCGGGTGCCTGTGGTCCCAGCTACCTGGGAGGCTGAGGCAGGAGACTCACTTGAGCCCAGGAGTTGGAGGCCGCTGTGAGCTGTGATGCCACGGCACTCTACCCAGGGGGACAGCTTGAGGCTCTGTCTCAAAAAAAAAAATTGTTTTTCTGGAGGAGCGGAGGCTGTTTCCCCTCAAGCTTCATGGGGCCAACAAGAACCTTATAATTACATGTTGATTTGCATAATTATTATTTGAAGTTTTGTCTCCATGAGCATCTGCAGAACCTCAGTGCTGTCACCCAGGTCGTCCCTGTGGCTCCCTGGAGAGCTTCTGTCCTGTACAAACTCAGCCCCGCACCCTCTCACACCTGCCTGGGTGTGTGGAGGTCACGCCCCACCAGCCCTGGCTCCTGTCCCCTCCTAGTTCCTCCCTCTTCTGCTTGTTCAGGACTTGGCTGAGTGACTGACTTGCGTCCCTCTGCAGAGGCGCAGCTGAACGGGACCTGGCCTCTGTCCAGATGCAAGTCCCCCAGGTGGGAACACTCTTTCCTAACCGCACTCAGGTCTCAGCTTCGGCATCCTGTTCCCAGAGGTTTGCTCTGACCTGGGTCCTACACGAAGGCCACTTGTCAGCCCCTCTCTGGGGTACAGGACACCACTCTGTGCCACTTTCCCTGCTCTACCACAGCCCACCCTTCTACACTGACATGGTTTGTTTTGTCCCCTTATTTGTCTACGTATAAGCTCCATGAAGGCAGGAGCCCTGTGTCTTTTTGCCCCTGTTACTGTCCCAGAGTCCAGCTGGTGCTTGACAGGCAGTGGGTGCTCAGTGAACGGACTTAAACTATGGGCTGGGTGACCTCAGAACTGGGTGACCTCCCCAGTGTGCCAGTGTGACTCCCTGTTCCAGGCAAGGGAGGGGGAGCCATGGGGTCTCTCTCTCTCTCTTCATAAGGAAAGATAGAGGAGAAATGGGGAGGAGAGCAGGGTCCGGCAGCCCTCCCTCACGGCCTGTGTTGGGCCTGCTCTACAAGAGCTCATGGGTGACAGCGCTGGTTCCAGGGACCCAGCTGCTCCTCCTCTGCATAGAGGTGTTCTGGACTTCCAAGCCTGGTTTAAAAAACAATTCAAAGGATATTCCAAAGAGAAATAGTAAGTTTCCAACCTCAAATGCCCCCCACCTACCTGTCCCTGAAGGATTCTGAGCTTGAAATCCCCTAAGGTGTTTGGGTACCATTCTTTCTCCTGAGGTGGGATGGGCTGCACTCTGCTGGGGAAAACGAGCCTGAAGTGGGAGGGGAAGGCACAGAGCTGGAGGGAAGGGCACAGAGCTGGAGGGAAGGCACAGAGCTGGAGGGAAGGGGCGGTTGAGGCTCCAGCAAAGGAGAAAAGCCAGTATTGGGGGTGATGGGCGAGCAGCCTCACCTCTGCCTGCCCTCTCACAAGGCATCCACCTGCTGGGGTGAAGGGAACAGGGTGGGAGTGGAAGGGGACAAGGATGTCAGCCCAGCTCTCAAGGTGTATGTGGTGAGGAAGGCTCTTCACCTAACAGTGGTTCTCCACCGAGTCTGGTGCCGTTATCAGGGCGTTTGGAATCACGGGGTCATTTCGGCTGTCTCCATTTTGGGGCCGTGTTACAAGCCCCTGGTGTCTGGAGACTAAGGAGGCATCTGCCCTTATAGGAATAAGTCCTGCCCGGTGGAGAGCTATCTTGCCCTAAATGTCAACAGTGGCCCCTGGAGAACAACTGTGAGACAAGAGGAAAACAGAAATTTGGACGCTTTATCCCTTGGGGCCTTTAGACACCCTGTGGCTTCTGTCCTTAGAGGCACTGAGACTGTGAGACAGTAACAGTGAGGTCCACCCCGACCACTGGGGCATGGGACATGCACGAGGGGATCTGGGCCGCTGTCCCCTGCTGGTCCACCCTGACCACTGGGGCATGGGACACACACGAGGGGAGTCTGGGCCACTGTCCCCTGCTGCTCCGTCAGCCTCCCCAGTGCCCCTCACCCTGGGGCTCTCTGCCAGGCTGGCCTGGCCTCACTCAGCGGAGATGCCTCCCTCTCTCCATGTGCAGGGCTGCTCCTGATCAGAGATGAGGGAGGACCAGAGGAGGCATGCAGCTAGGGTCGGCTGTGGTGGCAATGAGAGGTGGCCAGGGGGATGTCCCAGGCTTGGTGGGAAGGGTTTTTGGGGGGCTGTCGCCATGAGGGGGAATTGCTGGGGACGTCAACAGCAACACGTTCTAGCCTGTTGGGAGGACGGCCGTTGGCACCAGGAGAAATCCACCCAGCGCAGCCAACCCTCATTAATCATCCGGGCGGCTGAACTGCCAGCTCCTTTCAAGATCTTTCAAGAAGGGTTTTCACCCAAAATAGAGTTGAAAATGTGCTGGGCCCTACTCAGAATCTCATCAGTCTGGGCATTATGGGAAGTGTCAGGCAGGCTGTGACAGACAAGGCCCACTCTGTTCATGGGGTCCTGACTCCCACAGCCTGTCATATCAAGCGCCTGATCAAATTTGACAGCTTCATTTGTACCTACAGAATAGATAAAAGGGGCTGTTCATTGAAACAAATGGAGGGGAAGGGGTGGGGGGGAGGGAGGTGAGTGTTGTGAGTGTGTGAGTGTGTGTGTGTGTGTGTGTGTGCGCACTGGGGGAGGGGCCGGAGGGGCAGGGTTGCAGTTAGGAAAGAGGGTGCAGAGAAGGGTGCTGAGAACATTTCCTTCTCCAGCACTCCTGAAGAAGGGAGTGGGCTGGTGGGGAAATGGGTGATATCAAGAAGGGATGGGAGTGAAGTCCCCGCCGTCAATGTGACCAGCAAGAGACTCTCTGTGCTCCTGAAGCTGGCACAGAGCCAGGAAGGTGGTCTCTGGAGGCAGGAGAGCCCTGGGTGGGTGCCTGGGACTAGGGGACCGGGCCAGCATGCACGACACACGTTCACTTCCAGGCCCCAAGCCACACGTGGCAGAACCCTCCTCCCCGCTGGCTGCAGTCCCTTCTCTGTCCTGAGGCTGTCTGGCCTCCTTCAGCTAGGTTGTGGGGTGGCTACACAAGTGCGAGTGGCTTACGTGATGCTCATAGACGCCTTCCTGCTCCCCCACAGAAGCTGGTTGGTGAGAGATGGCGGGGTGTCCCCAGCACACCTGGCACAGCCCTGCTGTATGTCTTGCTCCCGCTGACCCCTTGGTCTCAAAGGCCTCTCCCTCCTCCTGGGACTGAGCAAGCAAGTGAATCCTTCCAGCTGTGGGCCGCTCTGAGTGCCTTGTTTGGTGGGTCCCCTTCATTTGTTATTACCCTACTTTGCTTTGTGTTATTAGTATGGGTTTTAGTGTTTGTTCTTCCTACTGGATTGTAAGCAGTTTGATGTGAGGGGCTGCACCCTGTGCCTCTTCTATCCTCCTGTAGCTTTTAGCACATAGATGGACGGTTAGCTTTCTACAAGTATGTGCTCATCGTAAGACTCAGCTGTGACCATCAGAAGGTGAGCCTGGATCAGGGGGTTTAAGATTCCTTTCTGACCCATGAGCTTCAGAGGAGAGCACCAGAGCTTAGCAGGGCCCCCTCTGTTCCGCTCCCACTCACATGAGGCCTTTTGGAAATTTGGAAAAAGAAAGGCCCCCTTCCAGGCTTGTGCAGCCTCAAGCCAGGTCTCGAGGGTGGCTCTGGAGTCCTCACTTGCTCCTTTGGCCAATGCCCTCATGTAGGGCATCACCTGCACATGGTGGGTGGCTCTGGTGACAGGAACAGAGGTTTTTCTAAATCAGATAGATTTGGTAGGGCTCTGGCCTCTACTGATAACTGGCTTTATGACTTTAGGCAGGATACCTCCAATAGCAGACTTCTGGCAGAGAACCACTGCCAGGATGAAATGAAAGCTTGTACGCAAAGCGCTTGTTAGTACAGTGCCTGGCACCCAGCAAGCACTCTGTTGAGTGCTAGTGAAGGAAGAAGGCTCGTGTCTGGGCCCTATCACCCAGACTTTTTCATTTGAACACAGAGAACATTCTATTAACAGCTCTTATTTGTCATGATCATTGGTGATTATTGCTTGTATCAATCCTCAGTTGTTTGTAAGTTTCACAGATGCAAAAACTGTCAGAGCCTAATGCATCAAAGGTCCCTTCCCCAGGGAATTCTTGTCAGTGTGCTGCCTCCACGCTCAGGAGGTAGCTCTGTGCAAGCCACCAGGTGGAGGTCTCAGTACTAGGAAGTCCTCACAGGATCCCACATTCCTGTGACCCTCTTTCATGTGAGCCTTCCATCCTGCCTCATTGTCTGGCTGGAACATTTCATCCCTGGAGGCAACAGTGTTTCCTACAATCTCAAGCGTAAACTTTCTCCAGGTAAACAGAGCCCAGTGGGTTTGGAAGGGGCTCCTGGGTAAGGCCTGAGGCTGCAGGATGGAGGAGGGAGCAGATTTGAGAAAGAAGGTGAATTCTCGCCTCTCCCTTACAGCGTGGCCTGAGGTGACGTCATCTCACCACAAACGCAGTTTCTCCTTGTATAAAATGATCACAGGCAGGACAGTATGAAAGTTGCCAAGACCACATCTAGGCCTCGCATCTAGGCCTCCTCATCTCTGGGCACCAGAGGAGAGCAGTGTCCTGCCCTAGCAGTTAGGGAGGCCATGGAGCCAGTGCTGGCCAGAAGATTAAGGGCAGAAGTGACACGTGCCATTTTTGGCCTGAAACACATAATCGTGCGTGCAAAGTGCCTATCTGGCTTTTCCTCTGGGGTAGTTCCCCTGTCAGTCAATGGGCCTGGCTAATTACATGCACAGTTGATGCTTTCTGATACAACCTTGGCGAGACTGGACTCCAGTCCCCAGTTATTATTCAAACATGAATCTGGGTGCTTCTGTGAAGGGATTTTGCAGATGTGACTTAAGTTCCTGATCAATTGACTTTAAGTTGATGGCAAGAGGATGATCTGCGGCCGACTTAATCAGGCAATCCTTTTAGAAGTGGGGTCAGGCCTTCCCTGAGCTCTGGAGCCTCCAACAGCTAACTGTAGCATCTATACCTAATGAGATACCAAGCTGATGCACTTTGGCTAAGTGCAAAGAGTTTTATAGTCAGAACTATATTAGAATCCTGGCTCCATAGCTCTTTAACTGTGAGATCTTGGGAAATTTACTTATCCTCTCTAAATTTCAGTTTTCTTATTAAAGGGAACTGGAGGTATGTTGTAAGAATCAAATGGCCAGCATATATTTTAATATTTAACTGTACCGTGACATTCACAAAAATGATGTTTCTTGAGATGTCCCAGGGAGGGCCCAACTTGCAACCGAATGTTTGGTGGCACCCACATTTGAAGATGTCGAAAGTCGGAGGGGGGAGCACAGTGGCACTTAACTTTGTGGACTAATCTGGTGCATGACTCCCACTGTTCACGCTGGTATACCCACTAATCTGGTGCATGACTCCCACTGTTCACACTGGTATACCCACTAATCTGGTGCATGACTCCCACTGTTCACGCTGG
>CAUYQV010014607.1:0-26514 GCA_963574575.1 Galagoides demidoff | reverse complement strand
GCAAATACCACACGTGAGCTCACACACATGGAATCTAAAAATAAGAAAAAAAGGTGTAATCACTGAGAGAGTAGAGAGAATAGAATGTGGTAACCACATGGGGAGGGGAAGGAGGGGAAGAAGACACGGAGGTGTTGGCTAGTAAGTAAAAAGTTCCAATTACATAGAAGAAATAAGTTTTGTTGTTCTATTGCACAGTAGGGTGATGGTGGTTAAGAGAAAGGTATTGTATATTACAAAATAGCTGGTTGACAGGCTCTTGAATACCCTCACCACAATCAGGTGGTAGATGCAACAGGTGATGGTGACACTAAATACCTTGATTTAACTATTGAATTTCAGAGTTATGTATTGAAACATGAATTGTACCATTACAATGTATCAATTAAAAATTTAATTAAATAAATATTCAACAATAAAAATCTTTAGAAAGGGTAGGTAACTAAGAGGATAAAAGTTAGTATATACATTAAAATATTTATTTAAAACTATTAATTTATAGGTATCTTATAGTGGTTTTGATCTGCATTTTCCTGCTGCTTTTAATGCTGGGAACATTTTTACCTGCCTGGGTGCCCTATTTTTGTCTTCTTTAGAGAAATACCTATTCATCTATTTCACCTCTCTGTGGACCAGTTTATTTACTTTTCTCCTGCTAATTTTATGAATTCTTCATACATTTTGGGTATTAGCCTTTATCAGATATACAGTTACTCAATTCACAGACTCTATCATTTTGTTATCTTCTTTCCTGTAAAGAAGCTTTTTAATTTGATGTAGTCCCATTAATTACTGCTTTTATGCCCTGAGCTTTTGGTATTATATTGAAAAAAAATATTGCTAAGGCCGATGTCTGTTCTCTTCTAGGAGTTTTGTAGTTACTGGCCTTACATTTAAGTTTTTTACTCATTTTGAACTGGTTTTGTGTTTAGCGTAAGGTAAAGATACAATTGTATTCTTTGCCTTTTGGAAACCTAGTTTGCCCAGTATCATCTGTTAGAGAGACTCTCCTTTTCCCAATATGTCTTGTTGGTGACCTTGTCAAAAATCAGTTGACCATAGATGTTTAGACTTATTTCTGGGCCCTCTATTCTGTGTATCTGTTTTTATGCCAAATCATATGTTTTAATTCTTATAACTTTGTAATGTAAGTTTAAGTTAGTATTTTGTCTTCAGATTTTTATTTTTTAAAATTGTTTTGGCTATTTGGGGTTTTTTGATGGTGTTCCTGTACAAAATTTATAAATTGTTGTATTTCTGTAAAGAATGACAATAGCACTCTGATACGATTTGTGTTGAATCTCTGTAATACTTTGGATAGAATAACTTTTAAACAATATTAATTCTTCTAATTCATGAACACATGATATCTTTTTATTTATTTGTATTTTCTTCAATTTATCAATGTTTTATAGTGTTCAGTGTACAGATTTTTCACTCCTTGGTTAAATTTATTTCTAAGTATTTTTTGTAACTATCATAAATATGGTTATTTTCTTCATTTCTTTCTTTGTTCAGGTCATTATCTGTGTATAAAAATACTACTGACTTTTTTATGTTGATTTTTTATCCTTCAACTTTACTTAAACTTTATTAGTTGTAAAGGTTTGTGTGTGTGAGTGTGAGAGTGTGTGTGCACGTGTGTGTGTAATCTTTACAGAAATAACATTTTATAAATATAGGATTGTGTCATCTGCAAATAGAGATAATTTTACTCCTTTTTTCCTCAGTGTGGATGCCTTTTATTTCTTTTTTCATCTGATTGTACTCACTACCACCTCGTATTGAACAGTTGCTGTGTTGGTGAGTGTTCTTGCCTGGAGCTGAACCCTAGTGGAAAAGACTTCAGTTTTTCCTCATTGATTATATTAGCTTTGGGTTTTCAGAAATGATTTTCAATTATTAAGGGACTTTCTTTCTTTACTTTAATTTTGATCATTTGTATCAAGAAATAATATTGAACTCTATTGCATTTTTTACACCAATTGAGATTATCATGTAGTTATTTTTTATTTTTATTATCGGGGATTCATTAAGGGTACAAAGAGCCAGATTACATTGATTGCATTTGTTAGGTAAAGTCCCTCTTATAATTGTGTCCTGCCCCCAAAAAGTGTGTCACAGACTGCAACCCCCTCACCTGCCTCCCTCCTTTTTTCTCTCTGCTCTTCCCTTCCCCAACCCCCTCCCTCCTTTCCTCTTTCTGCTCTCCCCTCACCCACCCTACACTGTGTACTAGGTCACTAATTATCCTTATGTCAGAATTGAGTACATGGGATTCTTGCTTCTCCATTCTTGTGATGTTTTACTAACAAGAATATGTTCCACTTCCATCCACATTAATGCAAAGAATGTAAAATCTCCATCTTTTTTAATGGCTAAACGCTATTCCATCGTATACATACACCACAGCTTGTTAATCCATTCCTGGGTTGGGCATTTAGGCTGTTTTCACATTTTGGTGATTGTAAATTGAGCTGCAATAAACAGTCTTGTGCAAGTGTCCTGTAGTAAAAGGATTTTTTTTCCTTCTGGGTAGAGGCCCAGTAATGAGATTGTAGGATCAAATGGAAGGTATAGCTTGAGCTCTTTGAGGGTTTTCCATACTTCCTTCCGAAAGGTTCTATTAGTTTGCAGTCCCACCAGCTGTGTAAAAGTGTTCTTTTCTCTCCACATTCATGCCATCATTTGCAATTTTGAGATTTTGTGATGTGGGCCATTCTTGCTGGGGTTAGATGATATATTAAAGTGGTTTTGATTTGCATTTCTCTAAAAATTAGGGAGGATGAGCATTTTTTCATGTTTATTAGCCATTCGTCTGTCTTCTTAGAGAAGGTTCTCTTGTTCATTCTGTTAATGTGATGTATCACATTGACTGACTTTCATATTTTACACCAGCCTTTGCATGCCAAAGGTAGATCCTAATTTGTCATGGTTTTAATCTTTTGATGCAATGTGCTACTTCATTTACTAAGACTTTATTAAGGACTTTTGCATGACTATTCATCAGAGAGATTGGCTAGTAGTTTTCTTCATTTTTGGTGTCTTTTCTAGCATACTGATCCTGGTGATTTTTGCCTCATAAAATGTTTTTGGAAGTATTCCTTCTTATTCTATTTTTTGTATAGTTTCATAAGTGCTGATATTAATTCTTTAAGTGGTTGGTAGAATTGAGCCATAAAGCCATCTGGGTTTGGTTGGGCTTTTCTTTGTTGAGAAGTTTTTGATTACTTCTTTGATCATTTTATTTGCCATTGTTGTGTTCAGGTTTTCTATTCTTCCTGACAGTCTTGGTAGGTTGCATTTTTCTAGCAACGTATCCATTTTCTCTAGGTCATCCAATTTTGGCATGTAATTGTTTACAACAGTCCTTTATGACTTCTTCTATTTCTCAGGCACCTCTTTGATTTTTTTTTTTCACTTTTAGCTATTTTATTTTATTTATTTGAATCTTCTCACTTTTTTACTTTGTTAGACTAGCACTTGCTGTGTTTTATTTTTTTCAAGAAAACAACTCTTAGTTTTACTGACTCTTTCTACAGTTTTTCTTGTCTGTATTTGATTTATTTCTGGTTTAAGTTTTACTATTTCCTTTCTTATACTATTTTTGAGTTTAGTTTGTTGTTGTTGTTATTGTTCTTCTTCTTCTTCTTTTTTTTTTTTTTGGTAGCACTTTAAGGTATAATGTTAGACTATTTATTTGGGATAGTTCTGCTTTCATTGCATCCCAGTAGAGATACTTGGGATAAACTGCTTTTCTTGCTTCGGCAGGCTTTAGTATACTACATTTCCATTGTCATTTTCTTAAAATGGTTTTAATTTCTATTTCAATTTCTTAGAATGTGAGACATGTTTCTACTCAGCTTTAGAAAGCAAGGCTACACTGGTGGGAAAGGCCTCCAAATTCCTTTTTTTTAAATTTTTTCTGCCAGAAAAAGTTACCTTGTTCAGGGTTGATCCCCTCTGATGGGAAGAGTGGTGGAGGCACAATTATTTCTTCCCTTTCCTATGCAGCCATCAGGGGTTTCTGTGCTCCCAACCATTTATTTCTGCTGTATCTTGGGTGTTCTCTGGAGCTTTCCTCTGGTTAATTTGGTCAAAATATAATTCTTTATTTGTTGTTCTTATAATTTGTATGTGGAGGGGAAAGAATGCTAGGAACTTCTAGTTGGTCATCTTGGTGACATCACTCAGATGTGTTAAAATTGATATGTATTTTTAAACATTGTTTATAGAAATAAAATATAACCAATTACAAATGAAATGATTGGAAGATTATTTAATTAGTATATTGCGATGAAGCATTTATGTCAAATTATAGAAATAATGTTTACCAATTGCCAAAGAAAAAGAAAAAAATGTCAAAAGAGAAAATAGATGGAGATTTGACTAGACAATTCACAAAATGAACACGATGACATACAGATTTAAAGATGCTCCCAACATCCTTGTCAGAGGATTTCAAGATGTATCGAAATTTAAAATTCACACACACAAACAAAAGCCAAACTATTTTAAATCTGGGACAATAAATGATAAATTAAATTTTATCATTATCATAACTCGAAAATAATTTGTATAAGATACAGACAAAGATTAATTCTATTAAAAAGATCTAGCTAGTACTTGTCTATTAATAGATGTGCATTTTCATGTTACATTGTTTACTAAAAAAATAAAGTTGCATGTAGGATGATCCATTATTTTCAAAACATGAAATGAAGCAATCCCTGATATGTTTTTATGTGTGTATGCAGGTATGTGCTCACCTCTTTATAGGCATGAAGAGTATCAGTACTTTGGACTGACAGAATATGGAGAGGAAGGTTAGCAAAGGAAAATAAGAAAAAATAAACCAGGCTCTTGGTCTCGGCGGTTCGAAGAATGAAGCAACAGACCACAGGATCAGCAGTAGGTTGGGTTTTATTTAACAAGTGTTACAGCTTTCACCAGGAACCAAACATCCTTGCTCTCCTGCTCTCCTGCTCTCGCGCTCTCTCTCTCTCTCTCTCTCTCACTCGGAGGTCTGCTTTTGGGCTCTCTGTTTAGGGGCTTATATAGGGGCAGTTGTCCAATGAGCTTTTGGGTCCTGAACGGTTAGGAGAATCAGAACAGTTAGGAGCAGGTTTTGAAAATAGACCAATCAGGGATGCACTGGAGGAATTGCCAATGTCTTCCCCTGCTCATGTCAGGTTCCTTTGGCTACTGGAGCCTCTGTTGGGGGAGGGAAGCTCCCCCCTCTTGCCTACACTCCAGCCTGCTGGTTCTTCTGCTGGCTGCTGCCACCAACTCTGCCCAGTCGAGGTGGCAGGACCACCAGCCCTGCTTGGCTGAGCTGGCTGGGATGCCACCTGTCCAGTATCAAATTGAGCCTGAATTAATGTTAATTGAGAGCAATATTTAAATATTTCTAAGAAACACATAAACATTAAACATGAACGTGGCAAGGCTTACAAATTTAGATGGACAAAAATGTTGATATAATGTAGGTTTGGAAGAGTGAGTAAAGCTAGGCACTGAACTTTTATCATTCTGATATCCTGTCTACAATAAACCATTAATTTTTTAAAGAACAGATCAGATTACTTATTAGTTTATGTATAAGGTCATGTTTATTTTATTTAATTTTTTAATTTTTTATTATTTGGGATTCATTGAAGGTACAAGGAATTAGGCTATACTGATTACATTTGCTACATAAAGTCCCTCTAATAATTATGTCTCACCTTCAAGAGGTGTGACAGGTCACATTTAAACATCTCAAATAATTCCACCTGTTACATAGAGTCATCAATTTATCTAATCAGGTTTATTAGTCTTTTGAGATTAGCCTATTAGTCACTTTCAGAAAAACAGACTTCATTCTTTTCTTAGCTTGAGGAAGATGTTCATTCAAGTTGTCAGTTAGGAGAGATAGAATAAGAAATCAATTTTAGCTGTGAAAATACAGTTTCCTCTGGGCAGTGGTCTAGGATATCACTCACTTCATTTGTAATTCTAAGTTATCTACAAGAAACCACTTGACATTTGACAAGCTATAAAAGATAAAAGATTGATATCTAAGAAATACTAGAATTTAGAGTTTATCAGAAAGTATATATTTTAGGTATATCTTTGTGTCTTTAGCAATTTATAATTACTTATTTCAATTAATTGCTTTTGAACCCAGTTACCACATCAAGGAATTTAGGTTATCACATTAAATAATTACTAAATTATCTTTTAGCTCTATAAAGTTATGATTTCTTTGACTTTTGCTTTTACTCAATTTATAATTTGTAATTAAAAAGTAGTAACTATCAGTGTAAGTTTTTTGTGTGCATTGCAGGGTGAAAAATAAATTGATAATGTATTTCTGGAGGTCAATTCTTGCTGCATGTGTGAAAAGTCATAACTATACTCCCATGTTTTGATCTAGTTATTATTCTAAAAAATATATTCTAACAGAATAAGTAGAAAGGTTTCCTGAAGAATAATTTTAGGAAACGTTATATATTATGATAAAATAAGAAAAATTATTATATCGCATTTAATTGACAATATTTTGTGTAGCCATTTTCCAGGCAATTGTGAATGCTGCAAACAGAATATACTTATTTTTAAAGAGAATATTAGTTAAAAGTCCAGTAATATACATATATTTTGTTTTCTTTTTAGTTGGCATAACTCTAAATTCAGAGCAATGGGTTTCTTTGTTAATTTGAAAAAACAATACAAGAAATATTCTATGTCCAAAAAATATGGAAGCAGGAGAAAGGGTAAAATATGCTATCTGGGAAGAATAACATTAAAACACTTGTGCCATTAAACAACCAGCAATTACTTTATGAAATAGAGTTTTTCAATGATTCTCTCCTCTATCATGACTACTATTTATCTCCAATACCTAATTCTCAGAACACAGCTGCACCAGGTTTCTATCTGCCATCTTCGCTAATTCAGCCTTGATAACAAAAACCTTCTTAACCTCATAAAGCTCTTAAAGAACTTTTTATGCTAGAACATTACAGAACATTACAAATTAAGTACAAATGTCTTGTAATTCACTCAAAAACTATTACTCATAATTTTCATTGTTTTAATGTTAAATATTTTGTAAAAATCAAGGTGGAGATTTTAAACGCTCTTAAGAGTGATTTTCTCCCCCGACCTCAGACACTTCTGCCTCGCAGGTATCTATCATCATCGTATTAGAAATGTAGGAGGAAAATATTGTTGCCAACCCCTCTCCCCTTACCCAGTCAAATCAATCAGTGGTAGAAAGAGAAAAAGAGAGAGAGAGAGAGAAGGAGAAAGAAAAAAGAATTCAGAGGGGGAAAAATATCAACAAAAAGTAAATTTATAAGTGGCATGCCATGTTTCTGAGTATTCACATACTACAAAAGTTCTTTCACTGCACACCACACTGAGGCAGAAAAACAGCTATAAAATTTCAGAACACTGGTGACAGAGATGTAAAAGTTTCCAGAAAGAGGAAAGAATTATGAGAAAGGTGAATGATTTACTGATACAATTTTTTTTGAAAGAAATTCACCATAGATCAGCTGCAGAGGTGGAGGTATAATTTTTTCACACATATCAACGAAACAGGTAGAAGGTAGTCTTGAGCAAACTGGCGTGAGATACAAAGCAGAGGATCAGCAACACTTTGCTGAATAGGCAAAACAACACAGATGACTAGGAAAATACCATTTAAAACTAATAATATAATTGCATGGCGTGTAATTAAATTTGGGGGGCTGTTGTATGTGAGTGTACTTGTGCATACACCTAACTGTTTTTAAATGATTATAATTAGTATTTGATAGCACAATTATATTCATTCTTATAAAAACATTCGGTATTCTTCTTCTTTTTTTTTTTTTTTTGCAGTTTTTGACCAGGGCTGGATTTGAACATGCCACCTCAGGTATATGGGGCCAGCGCCCTACTCCTTTGAGCCACAGGTGCCGCCCACATTTGGTTTTCTTTACAAAATCCCTCGACCAACAACCCTTTTGAGTATCATCAAATGTAAAGCAAAACTTGAGAAGATTTAATATTTGGCTGCATTTCAAGATAAACTTTTTAAAGTAGTGTTTTTTCTGCATTAATTTATAGAAAATGTACATTCAAGCAAGGATCGTTTATAGTTTTTTAAAAAATAATAACTAATTTTCAATTCTAATTTAAGCCTTCATCTAAGTGTTCTTGAATAAAACGAAATTGCATTACCCTGGCTACATAGGAAACGCTATGTGGAGTCCTTGTTTATTCTGTACTGTATTTTATATTCATTCCACCGATATTTCAGTACCTCTAAACAGATGCTCTTGACTGGCATTTGGTTGTTGCCTTGTGTAACCGGCGGTTTACTTCTCCCGGGACAGGACATTGGTGGTGGTTTACCAGCTCACCTTGCTTATGCAGCTTCCCATCTCAGTTTTCATTGGTGCTACTGAACTGAAGGACCCATTTAAGCACCGTTCCTCATTTCGTGTCTCAGAGAACCCTGGAAGGTGCGTAAAAATCTCTTCTTCTTCTTGTAAGACTATTAGTCATACTGGATTAGGCCCGTGTTACATTGTTTAACGTTAATTATCTCTTTACATTATAGACACAAAGTAGAAGTAGGGCTTAAACATACAAACTTTAGAGATGACATATTTCAGTCCATTACAGGTCCCAATGTTCTCAATAACCCAACGTTATTCAGGTATTTTTTTAAAAATCGAATGTATATTTTTGTTTTTCTATCCTTGTGATAATTAAATCACAAAAAAGTCAAATGGGTACAGCTAGAGAACTGGCTATATGTTCTTCACTGAATAACCATTTCTACAGGTCCTTTGAAAACTCCAAACACTAGGCTGTCCAATCCCTTCTCCAGAATTTCTGGCCAACCCATGTTTAGTAAACGAACCTTCATTTCTTATCATCAGGACCTCCACGATCCTGTTCTATTTCTATGTCCACAACTGAGCCTGATGGGTTAGGATTAATCTTACTGTCCCTTTTCTGTGTAACATGCATTTTGACAAGCAATGAAGATGATTCACACAACCTAAGATGACAAAATATTTGGGGGCACTACTATACAAGAACAAATATAAAATGTAGATGAAATTTGGTTGTCATTCAATTGTATTTTCTTGGCCCTTTCTTATCTATTTTGGCAAAGATAGAAACTAGAATTCAAAATTAATTAGACAAATGCACCAGATATACTTCTCTCTTATGTGGATATGAAGGAAGGTTTGGAATCTATAAACATTTTTATATCTCCTCAAAGTCTGCTTTTCCACGGCTCTTGTTTTTAGCACAATTCAAATACAGAGACTGGACAAAGCCCTTTGGTATGAGGTATGTCCAGTTGGAGTGATAAATGTTATGAGAAGCCCAGGTGAGGTGGACATTGTTAGTTTTGTATCCACCACTCTTTCTTATTCTCTTTTACTTTGTAAAGGAATAAAAATATTTATGACATATCTACATTTTCCCATAAAACCTACCTGCTTGGGTTGACTGACCACAGCTTGAGCCATAAAAGAAATGTGTCAGAAAGCACTGGACTAAAACTGCGAACTGAGATAATCCAGACAAATGAGAAAGGATAGAAATTTGTGCTCATTCTCTTTTTTTGTCCCTTAGTGAGCGATTCAGGAACGGCTCTCACTCTTTGTAGGCATTCCTATTTAGAAATGTGAGGTTTCAAATTGCTTTAATCATTTTAATAATAGCCTGAGGAGGGTCTAACACCCTGAGGAGCAATTTACACAGAAATGGAGCCAAAGCCATCAGAAGAAGACAGTTTTGAAGTCCACACCAGCCCTATCATTCCTGATAAGTGAGCCAGAAAATTGACTTATTATTTAAAACAGTTTGTGTGTATTCCTCTGTTGCTTGTCCCTAAAACGATCTTAACAGATGTAGCAGGGAAACATGATTTTTAGGAATTAAAAATGAGTTTGCTACTTTGAAACTGTTACTCCCGTTACAATTATTAAGTTGTGATATTAGGGCAAACACAAATAGACCTGCAAGGGAAAGGATCTCTCACATCTTTGTCAAAACATAATCTTTTGTAGCAGAAAGTGTTACGTTTCACAGAATGAGCTTGTGGACGAGCTCCTGGGTGGCAACCCAGATTCATTGACTTGCTCTATGTGCTCTTTCTGAAGGGTAATCTGAGGAGTAGATGAAAGAATCCCCATCAACTACTTAGAACATGGCCTGCCACAGACTGTGCACTCAGTAAATAGTAGCTATTTTTGTGTTTACGAAGATTGAGCGTATATTCTCTCTTTTTTTATTTCTTTTTTTGAGGAGGAGTTTCACTCTGTGGGTGAGAGAGCTCTGGGTAGAGAGCTGTGACATAGTCATAGCTCACAGAAACCTCAAAATCTTGGGCTCAAGTGATCTTCTTTGCCTAGGCCTCTTGAATAGCTGGGACTACAGATGCCTGCTGTAATGCACAGCTAGTTTTTTTTCAGTCTTTAGTAGAGATGGGGGCTGGCTTTTGCTTAGGCTAGTCTCAAACTCCTGTGCTCAAGCAATTCACTCACCTTGACTTCTGGGAGTGCTAGGATTATAGGTACGAGCCATTGTGCCCGGCCAGGGGTATATTTTCCTTAAGGCTATAATGAAAAAGAAAGATAATTAAATCACATTTTAAAATAAATTATGTATCTTTGGGTATATATCCACCCCAAGTTTGTACCAATCCCAATTTGAGAATCACTGGTTTACAGAAAATTAACTTGTTCGATGGACACGTTGATACCAGATTTTGATACTGGATTTCCAGGCTCTTGGTCTTGGTGGTTCAAAGAATGAAGTGAAGGACCGCAGGATCAGCAGTAGGTTAGGTTTTATTTAACAAGTGTTATAGCTCTCACAAGGAACCAAACCTCCTTTCAGAGCAGGATCAGCAGTAAGATAGTGTTACAGCTCTCACCAAGAACCAAACCTCCTTACTCCCCTGCTCTCTGTGTGAAGGTCTGCGTTTGGGCTCTCTGCTTAGGGGCTTATATAGGAGCAGTTGTCCAATGAGCTTTCAGGTCCTGAAAACAGGCCAATCAGGAGCAGATTTTGAAAATAAACCAATCAGGGATGCACTGGAGGAATCGCCAGGGTCTTCCCCCACTGGTGTTCAGTTCCTTTGGCTACTGGAGCCTCTGTTGGGGGAGGGAAGCTTGTCTATGCTCCAGCCTGCTGGTTCCTCTGCTGGCTGCCACCACCAACACTGCCAAGACAAGGCGGCAGGTCCTCCAGCCCAGCTCAGCTGAGCTGGCTGAGGCGCCACCTGTCCAGTATCAAGATGATTGTTCATAGAGACGTATGCCCCCTTTTCCATTTGTATGGTTGTTGCTGAGTATGGGCCATTAACAAAGAACTCAGTATTCCAACTTACATTTTTATATATATGATATTAGGTGACCATTTCTCATCAAAGAAATATGAATAGAAATGATGTAAATCATTTAGTAGTCAAAAGTTAACCCTGACCTTAGAGAGAACTGGGCTTTCCTCTGAGTTTCTGGGAGGTAGTCTCTCAATTCTTGAGATGTCTTGTCTGTTAAATGTGCCTTCATTTACTTTCCGCCTTTGAGCCACAAAGGGTAATCTAAGAACGTAATATGAGATAGAGTCTTTGGGTCACATGGTATCAACTGGAATTCCAAGTTGTATGAAGGCTTAGGTCAGCCTCATGGGCAGTCAACTAGGCCTCTTTGACCCATCCCCATTTAAAACTCTAGACTTCCAGACATGAGTGAGCTTCCCTGGTGGCTAAATAGTCTACACATATTAATACACATCTTTGAGCACTGTCCATGGCCACTGGGATCAGAGACAGTGGGGTGCCATAGGTAGCTGACACATTGAACTTCCTTAGAGACTGGCCCGTGCATCTGTTCTTTGTACTGTATTCATTTTTGCACTTTAATTAACCATAACCATGATATAACAGCTTTCACTGAGTTCTATGAGTCTTTCTTGCACCTGAGGATGATCTTGGGAACAACACGACTTCACAGGTGTTATCACAAATGAAGGTGGTTTTGTGGGCTGTTCCCTAACTTCCTATTCTCATTATGGCTTAGAATTTTTACAGTATGTAAGTGTTTTACAAGCTTGGATCTCATTTACCAACTTCAGCTGAAGCTTCAAGGCTACTGGTGGCTCTCCAGACCCCCAACTCTGGCTACTCAGCCAAATAGTGGGAAACCGTCCATTGGCTAGGAACATCCATACAGTATTGTTTCTTTTCTTTGCGTTTTTTTTGGCCGGGGCTGGATTTGAACCCATCACCTACTGGCATTTGGGGCTGGTGCCAATCCTTTCAGCCACAGGTGCTCCCCATAGTATTGTGTCATTAGCAAAATGTAAACTTCTGTTCATGTAGGTAGTTGAAATGTTGTGTTATATATCATAGCAGTTAATGTTGCCATAACTGACACATACCTTATCAAAATGTGAATCTTGCTTTGATGGAGGTAAAATCTTCGAAAAAATAGTTTGTAAGTTTAAACAAAAAAAGTATATATTTTACAGATATATCAAGTAATGGCTGTCATTTTGATATATTGAATTTTAAATCCATGTTTTCTTGCACACTGTATAAAATCTGATGTTCTGATAGATGTTATCAGGGATATTTTGAGCAGCAAAAAGTATTTTTCTGGTAATGACTGTTCTCATCACAAGTAAAAGCTATATTCTTCTTATCCCCTATTTTTTAAATTATATACACATCTGTGCATTATATTATACTATCAATGAGTAAAAATTATTTTGGGCTTTATTTAGAGAAACCAAATCACTTACCTACAAGTTAAAATTTCGTTCCACTTAATTATTCCATTATTTTAAACATGGTAATTGTCATTTAATTTATTCCATTTTCCTCTTATTCCTATTAGAATTCCCTTTGAAGATTCCTGGCCATTGAAACACAGCCCTGGGTTTTTACCTCTATGTAGCCAATAGTGATACAAATGTCAGTGCTACAGGCTGTGAAACATCCTGTTTAATTAACTTGAAAAAGGTGACTTATTTAGCTTGCAGTCCTGCAATTTTGAACATTTAATATCTGCTGAAAATCTGAAGCTAAGATAATATCACTCATTACACTCTAAACCTTCTAAATATTTTTATACTTAATATGGGTACAGAGTAGCATATTTCACACCATATTTCAAGCTTTTATAGGAAGTATTGCCTATTAGAGGATGGTAAAAAGTTAAGAGATATTCTCTTTTATCTATAGTCAGAGTTATGAATATGTTTTGGTCCATGTCTTTTCATGTGAAAATGAATTCAAAGTCACCAATAGATGGCCATCTACTTGAAGTCAGAATATTTTGCTTGGCTTAAAAGATAATAAGCAATATGTACCAATTGAAAATGGGCAATCTATTTTCTGTGTTTCGTTTTTACAGCTGTGTTAGTTAACAGGAATTTAGTAATGAGTGAACTGATGAAAAATAGAAAACTTCCTACAGCAAGTTAAATAAAACCATTTCTCATTTTTGCTTTTTATTTGAACACGGTATAAAATACTAATTGGGAATTTGTGTTTTTTACCAGAGTTTTGAAGACAGAGACATATTTATAATGCTTCCAGGAAATAAATTCAATCACTTGGGTCTCAAATAAAATGTAAATTTGAAAATATAGTCCTGAAATTTTTATTCATTTTGAAATTTTCATACATTCTGATTTTGTACCAAATTATTGGTACATGCACATATTATCATATTAAAATTTGACTAAGAAGAAATCCGATTAAAACCTTTTTCTAATTACTTTTGTCTCACTATAACTGTTTTCCTCTTAACTTCAATCTTATTCATGTCAATGAGAAAGAATTTTCTTAGGATGGCCTGAAAACTTTTACATTCACGTCCATGTAAAAAATCACCTAAATTATAATCTTGTAATAATAAAATGATTCTTGCAAATCTAACCTTAATTTTTAACAACATTCCCTCTGGATAAACACTTTTGCCTTCTTTGGGAGCACTCATGATGTAGCCATATATGTTCATTTATATTTTGAGAATTTTGTTGAGATTCTTAATTTTATTTTTTTTTATTTCAAAGTCTTGTAGCTGTCTGTAAGTTGGCAGTGTTTGTGTATACCATCTCACTTCCACCAATCTTTCCATTTTTTTTCTTCTCTACACACTTGTATATTCTCTTCAAGTTCTTTATTTCAATATATGCACATTACCATGGCCTTTCCTGTATAAAATACAACTTACAATAGCCACTTTACCATGGGCTTTGCTTTTTCTTAAGGGATCAAACTCACTCCTTCCTAAACAGTCCTTAAGAAAAACTTCCCTCTTTTTAGTCTATTTTCAATGTTTTCTCAAGAGGCTGGGAACTAGAGAGGCTGGTCCTTAGAGGCCAAACACCCAGGAAAGCACTAACATTGGTGCATAGGGGAGGGGACTTGTATCCAAAGATGTGTGTACACTCATAGGAAGACAATTAAGTTCTTGAACTCACCATAGGAAAAATGCTGCTTACCTGATTGCTGAATGTCTTTATGGGCACATTATCCACCTTCTAAGGACTCCCCATGGGAAGCTATGCACCGACCAACACCAGTACCTAGATGACCCTTTAAATTCCTTATTTGGGACAAGTTCACAAGCTTAATTATCAGACCTTCATATGACAACAGCTGTGATAGCCATTCTGAAAAAAAGACTTGCAAAATTGCTTTGAAGGGTAAACTAGACACTGGCCTTGGTGCACAGCTTCTCAAGGGGAATATTTTGAAGGCTGCCATAATGATATTCAGCAATGAGGCATGTAGCACTTTTTCCAGGATGAGTTCAAGAAGTTAATTGTCTAAAGTCATATAGGTTTTATCCTATGTCCTGTTCTAGGAATATATTTCCAGATGTCTATAGAGTATGTTGAGATAGCCCAAGTAAAGATATTAGCAGACTAGTACATAGTAGCCACTAGCCTATAGAATATAGCCAGCTTCTTTTAAAAACTTCTATGCTTTCTAACTTTTATTTTCTTATCTGTCATCCTCTCCTTACATAACTAAGAATGTACTTTTGTCAGCTTATACCATACAATTTCTATAGCCAAACTTATTTAAGATCAAAACCTTTTCCTAGCTGCTACCTATGGCCTGTGCCTATAATGAAAACTCACTTTCTCCTTGTATCTTTTGATTTGTAGAAAGAAACCAATTTTTTTTCCATATAAAAATGTGTGTGACCACTTTTTTGTTTCCTCTGTCAGCTTCTTTTTCTATAAGTGCTTGCTTTATGTTCCCATCTGTGATACATTTCTGGTAACACATACTTACGCTATAATATTTTGTCCACTCCCTTGGACCCAGTAGAAGTCATATATAGATGACATATATTATATCTTTCCAACACAGGTTCAGCTACAGATCTATATATTATTATGCCCCTTATTATTTGTTTCCTATATTATTTGTATAATAAGTTTCCTATATTATTTGCTCTTAATACAATGTGGAAATTTCAGTTGAGCATGAAAAACCTGTTCTGAGAATTCAAAACAGAGCCCTAAATAAATGAGGATATATGAATTATCAGACAAATAACTCAAAGTAATCAATATATATTCAGGAAGATTAGAAGTATACAAAGTATCATCTATATCCACAATGGAAGGAAAGAAGAATTCAATAACAGAAATAATAAAAAAATCCACATAGATTTAAAAATTAAACAAATCACTTTTATTCAACTAATAGATCACATAAGGAATCACAAGAGAATTTAGAAATTTAGGAACTATATTACTAAAAATAAAAACACAACTGTCAAAACTTATGGAATTCAGTAAAAGCAATGCTAAGACAAAAATTTATAGTGATAAATACTACATTAAAAGGAAGAAAGACCTCAATCAATAAACTTACCTTCTCAAGCAATTAATAAAAGAACAAACAAAATAATATAGCAGGAAGAAAAGAATAAAGATCAGAGCTGAGATAAACAGAATAAAGAACAGAGAAACAACAGAAAAAAATCAATAAAACCAAGGGTCTTCTTTTCAAAATACCAAAAAAACGGACAAATCTCTAGCTAAAATAACAGGGGAAAAAAGACAGAGTAATCAAATTATTAAAGAGTAGGTGAAAGAGGAGGCATTATAACTGACAACAAAAAACGGAAAAGGATTATAAGGAAATGCTACAAAAATTATATGAAAATGAATTTTATAAACTGTATAAAACAAATTCCTAGAATCATACCACATGCTATAACTGAGCTGTGAAAAAACAAAACAAATAAAAAAAACATACCATCAACATCATCATCATCATCATCTCAGGACCAGAGGGCCTCACTGGAGAATTCTCCAAACATTTAAAGAAGGATTAGTATCAGCTCTCTTTAAACTCATTGTATGAGTCCTACTGTGCCTTGATGTCAAAAAGGCACAGACTTGAGAAGAGAAAATTACTGCTCAATATCCCTAATGACTATTGATACAAAAATCCTTAACAAAATACTAGCAAACCACATATAGCAATAAAGTAAAAGAATTAGCTACCACGACTGAGTTGGACTTACACTTAGAGGCAAGGATATACAACATATGAAAATAAAGCAATGCATAACACCATATGAACTATGAACTGAATATGGTGAAAAATCAATATGGTCATCTCAATTGATGAAGAAAACAGCATTTGAAAATATTCAACACTCCTTCATGATGAAAACACTCAGTTAAGTAGAAAAAGAAGGAAATAAACTCAAAATAGTAAAAAGCACATGTGAAAAACCTACAGAAAACATGGCACTGAGTGGTTAGGGACTGGAAGATTTTCCTCCAAGATCAGTAAAGCTAAGAATGCCTGAGTTCATGACTTATATTCAGCATTCTATTGGAATACTTAGGCCAGGGAAGTTAGATAATAAAAACAAAGAAAAGGCATCTTCACTAGAAAAGAAGTAAAATTTTCTATTGGCAGATGACATGATACTATATATAGAAAACCCTAAGGATCCTATCAAGAAAATTTAAAAAAAAATAAAGAATTTCAGCAGTTTCAGTGTCTAAAATCTACATATAAACACTATTTGTATTTCTACATGATAATAATCATCAATCTAAACAGAAAATTAAGAAAGCAATCTTATTTATAATGGGACAAAAATAGATATATATGAATAAACCTAACCAAGAAGGTAACAGACATACTCTGAAAACTACAAAGTACTGGCAAAAGAAATAAAATAAGATTCAAATAAATTGAAAGACATTTGTGTTTGTGTGTTAGAAGACTTACTAATGTTAAAATGTCCGTACTACCCTAGGCAATCTACAGATTTAAGGCAATTCATGTCAAAATCTCAATGGTATTTTTTTTCTGAAATAAAAATGTTTCTTAAAATTCATATGGAATCTTCCCCAAATGGCCAAAACAAATTTGGAAAAGAACAAAGTTGGATGTGTCACACTTCTTGATTTCAAAACATATCATAAAGGCATAGCAGTCAAAACAGGGTGGGTTATAGTATAAAGACAGAGAGGGGTCAAAGGGATAGAATAGAAAGTTGATAAATAAATCCTCACCAATATGGTCAAATGATCTTTGACAATGATGTCAAGACCATTTAATAAGGAAAGAAATATTTCTTCAACAAATGGTGCTGAAAAAACAAATATGTACTTGGAAAAGAAAACAGTTAAAATTCAGCCTTTATACCATATACAAAAATCAACTCATAGTGAATTTTACAAGTTTAACATAAGACCTAAAACTATTAGTATAAAACTCAGAATAAAATATGTGGGAAAATCTCAAAGAGACTAGATTTATCAATGATTTGGGGGGGGGTATGACATCAAAAGAAAACTCGATGGACCCAAAATAGATACATGGATGTATATCCAACTTTTAGAAAATATACACATTCCAAGAAAAAATAATAAGAGTTAAAAGGCATTGGGAGAAAATATCTGCAAATAATATATCTAATAAATGATTAATTTCCAGAATATATAATGAACTTCTCAATTCAACAATAAAAGTAACAAAAGACTTGTATAGGCAACTCTCCAAAGAAGATATATATATGGCCAATGAGCCTACGAAAATATCCTCAGCATCACCTATCATAAAAGAAATATAAATCAAAATCACGATACGATATTACCTTACGCCCAGTAAAATGGTCACTCTCAAAAGAACAGACAATAGCAAGTCTTTGCTAGGATGTAGGGAGACTGGAAACCTCGTACACTGTGGAGGGAATGGAAAATGGTGCAGCTATTATGGAAAAGATTATTAAACACTGCATCAAAAATTAGACATAGAATCACCACACAGTTAAGCAATCTCATTTCTTTGTTTATATTCACAATAATTAAAAGCAGGACCTGAAGTACATATTTGGATTTCATTTTTGTTGCAGCATCATTCACAGTGGCCAAGAGGTGAAAGCAACTCAAATATCCCTCAGTAACATTAATGGATAATGAAAAATATGTCATATGCATCCAGTGAAATATTATCCAGCCTCAAAAATGAAGAAAATCTTTTCACATTTCAATGTACATAAACTTGAAAATCTTGCCACATGTTACAACATGAATCAAACTTGGAGGACATTATTCTTAGTGAAATGAGCCATTCACAGGAAGAAAGATGCTATATTATTCCACACATATAAAGTAGTGGAAATTATATAAAAAGAAAATAAAAAGGTGGATTCCAAAGTCTGGGAGTATACAAAATTAGCATTTACAGGGAATACAGTTACAGTTTTAAAAGATGAAAAAGTTGCAGAGATCTCTTGCACACCAACGTGAATATGCTCAGTGGCACTGAACAGTATATTTAAAAATGGTTAAGATGGTAAATTAAATGTTATGTGCTTTTGCCACAATAAAAGAGTTTAGCTGAATAAACGAATACCTGAATATTTTAGAATTACATTATTAGTAGTAACATCCATATTTGTACATGTGTTTGATCTTTCCAGTCACTTCAAAGATCAGCCAAATAACCATCAGTCTAAATTTGTTATTTTTGTCTTTTTTTTTTTAGGGACAGTCTCACTCTGTTGCCCTGGGTAGTGTCATGGCATCATCATTGCTCATAGTTCCTCGAATTCTTAGGCAGAAGTGTCCTCTTGCTTCAGTCTCCCAATTTGGTGGGACTACAGGCTACAATGCCAGTCTAGTTTTTCTGTTTTTAGTAGAGACAGGATCTTGCTCTTCCTCAGGCTAAGTCTCCAACTCTGAACTCAGACAACCCAAGGATTGTAGGTGTGAGCCACCATTCCCAGCATCCTAACCTTCTGGAAATACTTAATTTTGGTTAAGTGTAAGAGATACTTAGGCACTAAGCCTATCTTTATAGAGCCACCTTTGCAGTTTATAAGGAAAACAAACATTGATTCACTAGCAACTCTCTTTGCTGCTGTTAAATGATGACTTCCAAAGATGTCAGGTCCTAATCTCTTTATATGTTACATTACTTTGGAAAAAGGGGGTTTGAAGACATGATTAAAGTAAGGATTTTGTGATCATGTGGTTATTCCCAGTTTGTGGTACTGGGTGATAGCAGTCACAGGAAAATAACACAGCTACTCATTTCATGTGAATACTGTTTATGTTTTTCATGCAAATGAACAAATAAAGGCATGGAATGAATGAGGCAGACAGGATAAAAAGAGTTGGAAAAGGAAGAAATTAAGAACTAAATCCCCAATGAATATGGGTGGTATCTAAGAAAGTAATTTGGTTGCAGTATTGTTTGCAATATTTTGCACATGGCTAAAGAAAAATTAGCCTACAGGATTTTCATGCTATCTTGTCTGAACCAGCAAATATCCTTTTTTTTTTTTTTTTCATTTTTTGGCTGGGGCCAGATTTGAACCCACCACCTCCGGTATATGGGGCTGGCGCCCCACTCCTTTGAGCCACAAGCACTGCCCCAAATATCCATTTTTAAAACAAAAGTGCAACAAATGAAATAATTGAAGAGAATAGATAACTATTAATATATTTAAAATTTTTTCAAAAATTCTTACCATATCCCTAACAACAAGAGCCATATATAGTCTCTAAAGTTTTCTTAGAATGAAGAAATACTATGAATGAAATCATTCAAAAGGATGATGTATAAAAATATATAAAACTATATCACATTGTAATTTTTAAAAGAGATTGAAAGTTTCATTCTGAAAACACAGAGTTTAGAACTAGCAGACCTTTATTTAAATGCCGGTTCTATTATCTATCAGCTATGTGTCCTCGGGCAAATTATTTCATTTACGTGTCTTGGTTTAGACTGCACTGGTTTGCTTCTGTGAATTATATGGGCTAATACTTGTCCAGCACTTCTACCTATGCTAGACATTTAGTTTCTGTTTAATGTCTGTTAATAAATCAACAAGGAGAGAATGAGATACTCCATTATCACTGGTGGCATAAAATATTAATTTTAAAAATCAGCTATTTATGTAGGCTTCGCAACTTTACTAAAAATGGCTAGTTTGGGAAAACTAAAAGAAAGATGAGCACTGCCATATTAATGCTGCCTATGAAACAGAACATTACCTTACCGTAAATGTTGAGAAAGAAAACAAATACTTAAAATAGGGAATAAAACGTTCAGGGCATGGACACCTCTGGAAGGTACCGGATGGTAAAGTATGAGTCTTGGGCTCTGCTTATTTAGAATTCCTGAAGGCAACTTCACTTTTGTTGAAACATTCTTCCTTTGAAGAAGACTACAATTAAAAGACTACAACTTTCTTTTACTTCCACTTATTTTAATAACCATTTTGAATTGAAAATGTCTGAATAGACTAGAGTTTATTAGGTGCTGATTTTAATGATTAATTCTTGCAAAGTATTTTTTTTCTCTAAATTTTAGGTATACTTTTTCTGTCATCCCTGTATTGAGCAGAACGAACACACATTTTCAGAAATATAATTGATTGTACAAAATTAATCAGTATAATGAATTATTCACTGTCTTTTTCTACTCTGTCTCATCCTGCAGTCACCATTTGACGATAGATACTGTGGTTTTAGCAACTGCTGCCCTGGCAAACTTAACTGTAGCTTTGTTACTGCAAATGCCAAATATATCTGATTGTGGAGGGGAATCTTGCCAACAGAAAGCAGCATAAATTTTTAAATTTCTCTGAACAATTGAGTAAATCATTGTGCTCAGCAATGTTTAAAAGTTAGCTCTCCCAAAATCAAATGTTTGGATCAAAAGTGAGAATTAAACTTTCAAACAAATATGAAAACATGGACTTCTTGTTACCAAGACATTCATTTGTATTCCCCAACTATGTGGCATTTGCTTTACCCGGAATGTCCTCTCATAGCCTCTTAATTTATTAAAGTCCTACTCATAATTCAAGGCTCAGTTAGACTTCCTCATCACAATCAATATTTCTCAGCCCAAAGAGAACTCTATTATTTGAATCATTTTACACAGGAAATCATAAAAATTTTAAATATGGCAGAGAACTTAAAGCACTACTGGATCCGGTTCCTAACTCTACCCAGGCCCTGGAGGAATTTAACTGCTTTCCCATTACAACAAAAGCCATTAACAAAATGCTTAGCACATAAAATTAGAGTCCCTAACTGACATTTATTATTAAAGCAGGGGTTTTTATATGGTATGTCCATAGCTTCGGGGTCCCTGGAATTCAATCAGGTGCCACCAAAGAGGTCACTGGTGTTGATATTGGGGCTTAGCGTCCCATGATTCTTTCATCCAATTTCAGCCAGAGTGCAGACATCACTTTAATTTTTTTTAGCATGGGCTTCAGTTAGAAGAAAGGGTCCTTTTGTTAACAAATTAAAAAAACCCTACCACATGAAAATTTTGGTCTTACACACATTTAACATAGAATTTCTATGTATCCTCTATTTATTTATATACTTAGTCATCCATCCATGTATATGAGTAGATAGGAAATAATGAATGTTCCCTATCAGAAGATTTTGATTTTATTATCATTAAGTGGGACAGTCTTATAGTAACCCCCCCCCAGTTTATTCTTCATAGCCTAAAAAAATACTGTGTATTCAGTACAATTTTTGATATTGGTAATGATGATAGAAATGAAGTGTGTGCAGAACAGAAATTTTATCTGTAGTTTGACATAACTGACATCCTGACTCATTTCAGGAATAATTAGGGGTTCTGCCATCCTTGAAGCATGATTGCCAACGTTGTTCATTTCCTCGTCATTCCCAGGTAGGAAAGAGAGAAAAAGTGAACCCAGGCCAAGTTTTTGTTCTAGGCAAATGAGATGGGAGTTATTGATAAGATTTCCACTAACATTTTATTAGTGAGAGTTTAGACACATAGTCACACTTACCTACAAGTAAGGCAAAGAAATGCAATTTAACTGAGAAGCATTGTACCTAGAAGCTTAATTTGATAAAGTAAGTACTATAACAATAACTCCCAGGATGCATTATTTAAGAGTCTGTGTGTTTGCCTAAAAGTGATTTGGACTTATGAAATTTCTAGCAAGCCATTGAATGTTCTATCAGTCATTATTTCTACAACAGCTTTTATTTGGAGCAGGGTTAGATTCGTAGGGAATTATGAAAGATAAGATGGAGTTCCTATATTCCATTCCAAGTTTGTCTTATTATTAACTTCCGATATTAGCATGGCCTCCATTGTTACAATTAATAAATATTGATGCTATTATTACTAATTAAAGTCTTTATTCAGATTTTCTTTATTTTTATTTGATGTATTTTATTCATTGTTAATACATAGGAAAATACTGACTTTTTACACTGTACTCTTGCTCTGTTAGTTGAAAGCAGCTAGACGCAATAACAATCCTGCAGGAATGAGCACACCCAGTGGTGTCTGGATCCTAGTTTCTTTGTACAGTACCATTTTCCAGGGAAAGAAAGGAGAGCTTCTTGGAGAAATGTCTGATAGTAGGACTGGAATAGGAAATATACAAATTGAGCCAGAAGCATCTTGTAGTGTCAGACAGTAAGGAAGTGCAGAGAAAACAAACTGAAAAAATCCCCATGGTAGTGGGAGAATGAAGCCAGAGGAATACACTGAAAGAACACTCAGTAGTCAAGTCTGGAAAATACGAGGACAACATAAATAAAGTAGTATCATGTTAAAACCCAAACTGTACATAAATATTTATGATCCCATGCTAAGACAATCCCAAGCATAATTTCAATGACTATGTGCAACTCCTATGCTCTCAATGAGTCAGTAGAGCATAACTGTTTATTCATTAAGCATGGAGTGACCACAGTGACTGTGGAAAGGGGGAAAAATGTGACTTTACAGTGTATAAACTGAGACAAACCTTACATCAGTCAAGTTAAAATCAACAGTGTTAAAATTATGTTGATAGTAGTTGCCCTTCAAATTGATGTGATGAAATAGCATTCTATGGTCTTTTCTGAGATATTATAGCTATAGTCTGATCATGACAAAAATGTGTATTCTGCTATTGATGGGTGGAAAATTCTGTTGTTGGATAGAAAATCAATTAGATCCACATAATTGGTAATTCTGCACAGGTCAACTATTTACAGGGTGTCCCAAAAGTTGTCTTTAAAGAATTTACTGATTTTCTGCTTGTTGGATCTATTACTGAAAGTGAGTAGTTTAAATCTTCAACAACAACAATGGATTCTCTTTTCAGTTCTACCAATTTTTGCCTCACACATTTTAATGCTCTGTTTTTAGGTGAGTAAACTCAAGCTTTGTCAAGCCAAAAAAAAAAAAAGAAAGAGAAGAAGGGGGAGGAGGAAGAGGAGGGGAGGGGGAGGAGAGGGGAGAAAGAGGAGGAGGAGGAGGTGAAGGAGAAGAAGAAGAAGAAAGAAGAAGAAGAAATTGTTCTTGCTCTCTAGCCTGTTCCTAGGCGATTCTCTTGCCTCAGCCTCCTCCCACCAGGCGCCCACCACAACTCCTGGCTATCCAGTTTTCTTTGGATTGTGGTTAACATAGTATATCCTTATCCTTTTACTTTGCAGTTATTTTTTTTTTTAATATTTAAAGTGAACTTCTTTTAAATAACATACAGTTGAGTCTTTTTATTAATTATAACAATCTTAGGGTTTTCAGACCATTTACATTTAAATTAAGTTTTAACATACTTGGATTGATATCTACTATGTTTCTTATTGCTTTATATTCATTGCATTTATTCTCTGTTTCTGTGTTTTTTTCTCCTCTGCTCTTGGCTTCTCTGCTTTTGACAGAATATTTATAATTGCATTTTATCTCATTCCTTAGCTTATCAGTTATACTGCCTGAGTGGTTGTTCTAGATTTGTAATATACATTTTTAACTATCTTAACTCCAACTTTAACACCATTACAACACTATGTTAGCACAAGTATGTTAAAACTGAATATTCCCTAAACCTTCCTCCTGCAAAATAAATAATGCCACTTTCCACCCATTATGATATTGCTATCACTTACCTAACTACTGTAATTAATTATCACATTTTGCTATCATTGCTTTAAACAGTTATCATCCTTTTATTCAATTAAAAATAAGAAAAATAATTTCATTTCACTATCATTTATTCCTTCTCCAGTGCTCTTCCTTTCATTACATAGACGTGAGTTTCTGATGTAGGTGATCTTCCTTCTCAATGAATAACTTTTAAAATACTTTTTCAGGATAAATTTGTTGTTGATAAATTTTTTATGTCTGAGAATCTGTTTTTCTTCAATGTTTGAAGGATACTTAAATAATTAAATATGTTACTCTTTTTTTTCTTGCTGACCATTGTCCTTATTTCTCCTTAATTAAGGTGTAAGGGTTAATGAGAATACTATAGCACACTGTGCTAACGGCCTCCACTTATATCCAGGCATAGCTGACCATAAGACTGCATAACTTCCTCTCCTGCAAATAGACATCCTGCTTTCCTAACTTACTCAACACTTACATATTCAGTCTACATGCCTCTAGTCATGTAGCCCCTCCAACCCTAAAGTATAAATAACCTCAACAGTAAAGTTTGAGATTTCTTCTTTTTCTCTCTAACTGTGTGTGTGTGTTTATTCATTACTTATGGGCTTGTGGGGGGCAAACGCTCCTCTCTCAATCCACCCCGACGAGGCTGAGTTAATCCAGGACACCCTCCAGCCTACTCTCTCCCCTTCTAATAAGATTATTGCCTTCTCAATTGGGATCATGGTAACTACAGCCCAAATTCTCCTCCTTCTCAAGCTACTATAGCTCTCTTCTCCTTTCATACGCTGAACTCACAAAGCGCCGCCTTTCCCGCCTGTTGGGAAGGGCGACAAGTGGAGGTCCCACCGAGATGGGCGTAGTTCCGGGAGTCAGAAGCCAGACAATCTTCGGACTGTGGACTGCGGAGGCAGCATGCATAAGACCGCAGGATAAAGGGTAAGTGCACTACCCCCACTTAACAGCCCAGTATGGGAGCTCAACAGAGCAAGTTAACACTTAGCCTTAAGGTGCTGCTGAAGCAGTATGGAATGAAAGTTCACGATTCAACCCTACAAGATTTTATAAGATTAGTGCAGGAGAGCAGTCCATGGTTTACCTTTGGAGGGGCTTTAAACCCCCACGATTAGGAACAAGTAAAACAAGATCTAACAGAGGAATTGAGGCGAAAGGGTTCACAAGATTTCCCAACATGGGCATTCTCATTGTGGAGAGCCATTCGAGATGCCCTCCTGGGCCCAGCTCAAATTACTCAAAAGGAGCTTAAAAAAGTAAAAGAGGATTTTGAGGAGGCACAGGCCAAATGTCAGGGAATAGAAGAACCCCCTGAAGAGGCAAATAAACCTCTTTATCCAGACCTAACTCCTTATAAGAATCTAGAACAGGGAGCGCCGCAAAGTAAAAGCAATAACCCAGAGGATCTTAAAGAACAATTAGCACGTACAAAAGAGGAACTTTTGGCGCAGCAAAAATTAAAAGAAGAACTTGAAAACAAACTAGCAGATCTTGCCCTAACGGGCCCACCGTGCCACCTTATGCCCCCGGAATATACTAGCAACCACTTTCTGGCAACTGACAACCCACAGCCCACAGACTCAGGTCCCCCCGGTGGGCGTACTTTGGAATGATCCTTATCAGGATTATAACAGAGAAACTACGGGGTGGGGGGGGGTCCTCATGGTAGTGCCTGTCTTTGAACAAAATCAACAGAGATTTCATACACCCATACCTATAAAAGAGTTTAAACAACTAAAGGAGGCAGTGTCTATGTATGGCCCTCAATCTGCCCTGGTTCGATCAATTCTTGAAGGATATCGCCACCAAAACTTAACCCCTTGGGACTGGCGATAGCTCATTCGAGCGGGATTGTCAGGGGGTGATTTCCTCCTGTGGCAGGCTGATAATGAGGAGGCTTGCAGCAATATCGCCCACCTCAATGCCCAATCAGGACAGGGTCATATAAACTTAGACATGCTAACAGGGAGAGGCCAATATGAAAACTTGGATAATCAAATCCAATACCTCCCTGGTACCTATGCTCAGATTGCTACCGC